>BLSH010235833.1:948412-966163 GCA_018402905.1 Glandirana rugosa | reverse complement strand
GGGTACAACGTCGCACGACCGCGCAATTGTCAGTTAAAGCGACGCAACGCCGAATCGCAAAAAGGGCTCCGGTCCTAAAGCTGGAAATCCTTCCGGTCCTTAAGTGGTTAACTTGTGCTGCTCTATAATAAAAAAGTAGTCCACAGAGGTTTAAATAAATACCATGGCATTGGCAGTCCATATTATAATCCAAGTTAAAATAAACCAAACCCATCCCGGCCTATATCGAAGGTGACAGGTCAGGCAGCCCTATTCCCCCAGTTACCCTCAGAGAATGACTGAGCCATTACTGTTTGTTGCCTTCATAAGAAAAGCAGCAGCCAAGTAGTGCTGTATTTTTTATTTAACTTGTATAGCAAACTTTGCTTTGCTTTTGCGGTCACTTTACAGTTGACACAGTGACTTAATTCATTTTTTTTTCTATTTTTTTATACTGACAGTCAGTACACAATTGCATGGCATGCTAAAGTAATGTGTCAGAAGGAGACCAAAAAGAATGAGAGATAAAAAAATGCACCTAGCATTTTAAAAGCAAACATCTGGACACATTTTGGCTTTTATGAACAACCAGGGAAGCACGAATTGGACAAGACACACGCTGTGTGTAAAAACTGTCACACAAAAATTAAATACCTAGGGAATACTACTAACTTGAGAAACCACTTTAGCCGTTTTCACTCTGAGATGCTAACACTTGTTGCCACCACCAGTGCCACTGCCACCACCTCCACCAGTGGGAAGGAAATAGACCAAGCTCAGCCAAGAATTGATTCGATACTGCCAACTTTGCCGCCCAGCTCTGAAAGAGGGAAAGAGGATAACAAAAGCTGTGGCAGCTTTCATACTTAAAGGACCTATGGCCTTACTCTGTTGTGGACAACACCGGGTTTCGCTACCTGTTGAAGACAATAGAGCTGCGTTACAAGATCCCGTCACATAGTCCCTTTATAGAAAACGTTATACCTGCACTCTACCACAAAACCAAAGCTCAGGTAATTGCATCAATGAGCCAAGCATGTCAAGTCGCAATAACGTGTGATTCCTGGACTTCAGTCACGACGGAGTCTTAGGTCACAATAACAGCACATTACGTTAGTAAGGACTGGCAGATCTTGTCGCATGTACTGCAAACGAGAGCCATTTATTAGTCTCACATCTGGCAGAGCTACATTCTCATGTCGTGGAAGAATGGCAGCTGTCCGATAAATCTGTAGTGCTTGTGACCGAAAACGCATCGAACATGATAGTTGCAGCTCAGTTTTGCAAATTGCCTCATGTAAAATGCTTCACTAAACCTTGCGTCCCAGAAGGCGCTGAAAGTGGCCACGCTATCCAGGCTTCTTGGCAGAGTGCGACGGATATCCTCATTCTTCCACCGCAGCACTATAGCAAGCCACTCTCTAAAAGAGACAGAAATGCCTTGGCCTGAAGAATCATAAACTGATAACTGATGTATCAACAAGATGGAACAGCGCATATGACATGATCGAGAGGTTCTTAGAACAGCCTGCAGTCTGTGCTACCTTGCTCTCTCCAGAAGTCAGAAAAGGAGAGTCCGATCTCTGCACTCTCAAGGAAACAGATGTGTCAAATGCAGAGGATCGCTGTGAGTGCATTAAAGCCAATGAAGAATGCAACCATGCTGATGTCAGAAGAGCGCAATCCAACAGTTTCTCTCATTGCCCCTCTAAATGCACGACTCCTCCAGAGCATGACAGACACCATGGGAGACACACCCATGATCCATGAGATCAAGAATGCCATCAAAACAGATCTCCAGAAGAGGTACAGCAGTGAGGCAGAGAAGATCCTTCATACAGCATCTGCACTTGATCCTCACTTTAAGGGACTGCCTTTTATACTCAAAGAGGAGAGATTGGAGATATACAGAGGAGTGACTGAGGAGGCTGCATCCTTGGAGGTAATTTGAATGTCATCATGTTTCTTGCAACAGCATTAGCCTAGCAGACAGTGCCAGTAGCTAGCTTAGCAGCTAGCTACATTGTCGTAAGCCCTGCTGCTTCTGATTTGGTGCGGGCTGCGGGAACTGCACCGATTCCTTCCTGTGAGGTTTCCTCACCTCATCGTAATCACAGGCAGTTCACATTCACAATGTGTTTTCTTAATGCTATTTTCTATTCCTTTGTACAAACACAGATTACATCTAGTAAGAGGACACATGAGGAGGATAAAGCGCCTAAGAGAAGAGCAACAGAAGAAACGTCCATCAAGGAGGACAACCATTCTCCATCCCCTCCCAAAAGAAGGTCCAGATCGCTGCTCGTGACTTTGCTGGGACTTTCTTTCACTGACACTGAAGGTACGATAGAACCCAAGACCCCCTATGCCAAGGCTGAAGAGGAAATGGAAAATATTGTAAAGCCCCACCTCTGCCTCTCACCAAGGACCCTTTGAACTGGTGGCGTGAGCATGAGGTCGTATTTCCCCTCCTTTCCCAGCTGTCAAAGCAATACTTGTGTATCCAAGGCACAAGTGTGTCGGCAGAGCGTGTTTTCCCCACTGCAGGAGATGTGGTAACTGCAAAAAAAAAAAAAAAAAAAAAAAAAAAAAAAAAAAAAAAAAAAAAAAAACCCTCAAGCCAGAGCATGTGGATCAACTAGTGTTCTTGCAGAAAAATCTACATGTTCCCAAATGCTGAGCAGCACCTGCATTGATCAATTTTTTTTTTTTTTTTGGCACTTCCAGGTGACGGTCCAGGGAGGAAGTGCTGTCATGTGATGTCTGGTTGTCCACTGCCCACTCCGTGCAAAGTGCACTAGTGAGAGAGGAGAGAGGGAGTGAGAGAAGGAAAGATGGAGACTGGAGAGAGAAGTTCTCTCGCTCCTTCTTTCCTGCTCTCTCTATCCTTTCCTTCCTTCCCCTCTCCCGCTCTCTTCCCGCACGCTCCTTTCCTTCCCGTTCCATCCTCCTCCCCCTCCATCTCCCTCACCCCGTTCCCTTCCCTCCCATCCCTTTCTCCTCATTGAATTCCCCCGCTCTCTCCTTTCCTCCTACCTCTCCCTTTTCCCTCCATCCTCCACCCCCTCCATCTTCCTCACCCCGTTCCTTTCCCTCCCATCCCTTTCTTCTCATTTAATTCCCCCTCGCTCTCCCCCCCCCCCCCCACCCCCATCCCGGCTCCTTCCCTATTTTTTTTTTCCCCTCTCCCCCTGCACAAGAGCCTATATAACGACACTCTAGTGTCAACTAAACAGTCTACAACACACAGTCACATTGTGTTAGTGTATTGTTGACTGTCTGGCACTGGCAACTGGAGTGGCAGACTGGCAGTGGCACTGGCAAACAATCATCACATGAACGCGGAACATATTATATTTGTTATAGCTTGCCTTTTCTAGCACTGTGGACTCTGTGGAGGTGGTGAATGTTTTTTTTCCGAAGGTTGTGCAAGGTGCCCCCACAGCCCCCAGTTTGAATTTTCTGACTGCCTGTGTCTGTCCAGTCCAATCCAATGTCTACTGGGGTTTAAGCCTCAACCAAATATACTAAAAGTTTTTTCAGACAACTGACACCTGCCAAGCCACCAGAGGAAGGAAAATCTTTGAAAGAATAAATTGAAAATTAAAACCTTTAGTAAATCTTTATTGAATCACACAAATACATACACATTTACAAAAAAAAAAAAAAAACACAACACACCGTCAACGACCTGACCTCATTGTCTGCCTGTTCCAGTGGCCCAGGCCCACTGGCTTGCCCTTTCTCGTGATTTTCTGAGTCAGTGACGTGTTTTTTTTTTTTTTGTTGGTATTGTGTGTATATTTGTGATCCCATAAGGATTTACTCAAGGTTTTAAGCTTCTATTGACGATTTATTCTGCCAAGGATTTTCCTACCTTTAATGGTGGCTTGGCTTCAGTTACAGGTGTAATCGTGGTAGAATGCAGTGCACTCAGCACTGCAGGTAACGTTTTCTGTAAAGTGACTAAGTGTGATAAGATCTTATAAAGCCAATCTAGCTGAGCTGTGTCTATCACACACAACCATGTTCTGTAGAGTCTGATGACTGGTGGTGGCAAGCAAACATCACAGCGAACCTGAAATTTGCAACCTAGTGTGTATTGTGTTACAGGTTCACTGTAATTTTTGCCAGTCAAGAAGTGCTCTGTTTTCTTGTAGCGGTGGTGGTAAGACTATGTGTGTGTTAACTCAAACTGTAAATTTTACAGGTTATATTTATTTTAATATTTTCTTTTATGAAGAAGTAAACTGCATAGCTACTAGCTAGCACTATACAAACAGTCATAGTATTTTTTACTGTTATAAATACTGTTGGAATGTCTGTTGTGGTCACTGTTTCTTCAGACTTTGCTATATGCACACAGGGAACTGAGGTTAGTGTATTTTTTTTTTAAATAGAGGAAAATAAATATAGTTCTTCAATTTCAGACTGCTTGTTGAATTGTTGGATGAAAAGTTGAAAACCATGGGCACTTGGGGTAGTAATCGTGATGCATCGCGGAATCAAATCAAATCAAATTGTTGACCTAATAATTGTAATCAAATCGAATCATGAGACCAGTGAAGATGCGCACCCCTAGCAGCTACCATTCCAGACAGGCGTAGAGGCTCAGACTGCCCGGTCGCCTCTGGTCTCTCAGGAGTCTCTCCACCCGCTGCGCTTCCTGGAAGCCATGGCTTGCTTTAGGTGCACTCAGCCCTCTTAAGCCTATGTCCCAGCCCTGCCTCCCATTCTGCTAGACCGCCAGCTGCCCCCACCACCAGACTCACGTGTCCCCAGGTATAGCCTGTTCTGTGTCCCGGCCGCACTGCCTGTAGAATTGAGAACCGCCATGCTGAATACCAGCGTCCTCCCTGTAATCCCGCACATGCACGCGCCCGAGAACATATCATGAGCTCTGCATAGAGCTGACAAAGATGCGACCAGGACACAGCTCCCCCAGAGGACACCTGAGAGAACACCGGCAAAAGACGACCCAACTGAGGAACCAAAAAAAAAAACCCTGGTGGCCACAGACAACTGCAGGCAAACAGAACAGGCAGGCTCAAGCTGGATTTATTCCCAAAAGGAATTACTAACATTCCTGCCGCAGAACCTGGAAGAAGTCACAGGTCCAACCTTCTCCACTCACGGCGGGCTATGTCAAGGACCGGATACCTATTTGTGAGGGTCCACTACCTTGGACCTGTACAGCACCCTGGCAGGTGTACCTTGGTTCAGGAGTTCCAGGTTTACCAGCACACAGGGTGCAGCACCATGTATGGTCGCATTACAGGCAAAACCTCGCAGTTTCTTCTGTCTTCTTGGCTCGGGTACCATTTATCTTAGCTGATAGCTGTTTGAAATGGATCCGATTAAGAGAGCTTTCAACAGAACCTGTCCGGGATGCAGCATGGAAGCTCACAGAGCTGTAGAAGTGACCAGCCACCTCTTCAGACACTTGCAAAAAAACTGGAGTGCTTCCGGTGTTGGAGGGGTTATATAGGAGGGGGAACTTCCTGTTTGTGTTTTGATTTGCCAGTGTCCATTCACCTGTAGGTGGCATATAACCCAGTATGTATTGAATATATAGCCTGCTCCCGTGATGTACGAAAAAGAAACAGATTAAGACAATTGATATGAAGAAATACAAGTATTGTTGTGACACATTCTCTTACACAATGATAACCATTGATAGCAGCACGTGGTCTATAGGAGATCCTTGTGTGGAATTACCTGGGGGACCCGGCTACTTTACTGGGGCATTGGATTCGCCTCCCATCGTGGCACAGGTTAAGTATTCTGCACATCCTTTGGTGGTTTTTATGTGCTGCTTATCTGGATGGTATGTAATCATTATTCATGCTGGCAATTATTTTATACAAATGTCATGCGGTTTTCCCGTCTCGTGTATAAAAATGACTATGCTCTGTTCTAGAATACAATAGTATATGTGATCTTCTCTTGATAAACACCCCTGAAGAAAGGATTGAACTCTTCCTGAAACGCGTCGGATATACAGAGAAGAAAGTGTCTTAGCAATACTCGTATTTCTTCATATCCATGGTCTTATCTTTGATGATCTGTTTTTATACATTGGTGATGTATACACCTTTTTTATGGATGTACAAATAAAATATTTTTTATATACCAGAGTTTACTTTTGAGTTGTCTTAAAAGTCCCACTTAGTACTTGGGGGTTACTTATTTACCAATTTTCTGACAATTTGGGGATGTTGGCAACAATACACGACTTCCCATGTTGGTTTAAGCCCTCTCTATGCAGTTACAGAAATGAGAAACCATTCACCGCTGACAGGGCTGCTTACAATGATCAGCTTTTACTTATGTAAAACATTTATTCCAAAAGAAAAAAAGCAAAAAAAGCTGCGGTAACGGCTTATAAAGCATTAGCTGGAGTTTGGCTTTGATTTGTACTTAAATCTGCAAGTACATCTAACAGTCACCTCCCCCCAGACTGCTGTCTAAAGGTGCTCTGTGTGCTTATTCATCCAGACTGGGAACACTTTAATAAAGGAGGTGTGGTGCTGGCTTTACCTCTCAAACTTGATAAAAATATACAATACAAAACAAAAAACACCTCACCTGTCTCTGCTTGATTTCTTCTTTTTTCAGTTCAAGGAATGCTGTAGGAATGCCAGCAATATTTTCTTGGGCACTCAGAAGTAGTGGCCATAGTTCTCCCATGAATTCCCGGGCATTTTTTCCATTTAGAAAGCCAGTCAGGTTAATTTGCATCATTTTAGAGTCTGGGTTCTGAAAAAGAGACAACAGGAAGATTTACAGGTGAGTACTGAAAACTATTTCAGAATTTTTTTTTGCTCTCTAAATATGCATTTAGGGAAAACTAAGTTTTAGTTGGTCTTTGTGGCATACATTCTGCCAAATTACTGCGTATTAATAATGGCCTGTTAACCCTTTGTGGATCTTGTCAAATTATATACCTGCACATCTGACTTTGCAACGTCTATTCTAGATACTTTATAAGCAACAGTACTACATAACAATTAAACAAAAAATTATTAACTCTGTAGACTACAGAAGACTTATATGTAACACTAACTAAGCTGGCGGGTGAACATAAAAGGTGGTATAGTCCACAAAGGCTTAAAAGGTTTACACGATCACTGGGCAGTTTGAAATATTATGTACATAGTCGAGCAATATATATCCTTGTGACAAGCACAGCGCAACAGCACAAAGTACAGATTCCAGCAGTCTTCAGCCTCTTCTTGGAACCTTGGGGGAGGTTTGGGGGGGTATCTCCCAGTTCCCCTGGAGAGAAAGGTGTTCGCTTGGCTTGCTTCCGACTGCCTACAGCAACTCAACCACCTTGAGTTTAATGTTATATCATTTATCTAAATTGCAAAAAATGAACAAGCAATAATGAGTACACAGCCACAAATATAAAGATATCAAATATCTACTCTTTTTACTCATGCTTCAAATTAACACTGTATAAGCTAAATAGTTTTATTTGGTTGACTTGCAAGCATCCAACTGATCTCTGGACCAACTTGTTTGTTAACAGTGGAGTGTTTAAAGTGAATCTGTGCCCAGATTAGGCCATATTAAAATATTTAAATATTCTGAACAACCAGTAAAAGAACTTTAAATCGAGCCCTTAATCACCTTTGTATCTATAAGCATTAGGGAGAAACTTTCAAAGTTCCCTGAAATCTTAGCTTTTTTTCTATTACAACAGAGTCTTAACAGCCTGCCAGGACTCAAATGTAAACAACCAGCAAGTGGTTCTAATCTGTTAAGAGACCCAAAAGTCCAATAGAGGATAAACACAGCCGCTTAAGCAGACAGGTTAATCAACATGGGTGCACGCCTCGGCTCGCTGCATGTCAACAGGAACAAAAAGCAGGTTGGTGGCACTACATGAACTTTAAGAGCTTGCAATTTATTGATCAAACAGCCACATACAGGGAAAGAAAAGTAGACGCGTTTCACTCAATTAGTACGAGCTTACTCATTACCATGTAAGCTTGTGCTAATCGAGTGAAATACATCTACGTTTCTTTCTTTGTATGTGGCTGTTTGATCAATAAATTGCAAGCTCTTGAAAAGTTCATGGAGTGCCGCCAACCTGCTTTTTGTTCCTGTTAAGAGACCCACTTAGACCTGACTCAAGACGCCTCTTTATGATCTTTGATAAAGATCAACTTTCATATTAAAAGCAGCTACAGAGGTCAGGGTTTGTTTTAAAGGTGGTTCTACAGCTTGTTAAGCATATGTAAATAGTTTAATGTCCATAGTCTGGGCACAGGTGCACTTTAAAGAAATAACATCCCATATATGAGGAACACAGAGCAGAACTGGTCATAATCAAAAAAGCACTTTGAATGGATACTGGAAGAACCTGATGTTTAAAAAGGGACTATAGATGACAATGTTGAAATTTGAATAATTTGAGTAAACTAGATGAAGACTACATATTTTTGTTTAAACAAAAGTGTATGCAAATACATAGCCTTTACGAATTATAAACTATTATAAATGTTGTCATGCTTAAAGTGGATGGAAACCCTCAAATATACCCAGTGAAGTGAAAAGCCTCAGATGATACAGAGATGAAACAAATCTCCCTACATAAGTTTTACATGTATATCTGCTGTCTTCAGATCTATATATTCTTTAGAAAGTTCAGATCGTGTTAGGAGATTTTCTCTTCCTGTTCAACACTGCAGTGAAGCCTGGGCATACAGCCAAGACAGCCGATTGGAGGAAAGGCACACACCCTTCTACTCATAGGTAGAGACTTTAAGATCTGTTCATTTAATAGTTCAGCACTCTAATATTTTTATAGCTCCCTCCCAAACACAAAACATAGGCTGCTTTTATCACGTGACAGAGAACTTGTCAGAAGTGATCAGGCTGATAACAGAGGAGCAGAGCAGGACAGAGCTACAGGACATAGTGCTTTGAAGAGAGATAAGACAACACTGCAGATATATGTGCTCAGCTCAAATTTCATGAATCGGGTTTACACCCACTTTAAGGCAATGAAATGCCTCTTACCAGCTGAAGGCAATACGATTTTTTTCTCTAGTTAAAGCATTATACTAAACGATGTAATTCTTAAAATGTAAACGGATTTTAATTATGCATTCTTTTACTGTGCTTTTTTGTTTTGTTTTTGCTCATCCACCGTAACACAACTCACCTCCAGAACAAACACTGCATCATCAAGAGTTGGGTCAGAGCGACATTGGACACTCACTCTGCTGTGCCCTAAATAGTTGATGGTGCTAAACTTCACACGCAAGGAATAACTTCCATTTTGGTTCAGGCCTTTTAAATCATAAATCACATCATCATTAGAAAACTGCCATCTAACCCATCATGTCACACAGCAAAACATTAACTTCTTCCTGACTTGCAGTCTGAATACCATTTACCTTCAGCTAAACTTATTCCACCAACACTGGCAATAAGGTCACACAATGTACATGCTAAGTCAAACATATTGTAACTCGCATAATAAAATAATGCCTTAAACCTTCAATGAGGAATACCTTCACTTCCAGCTGGTTGAAAATAAAGTCAATGACCACATCGTCTTCAAACCCCAGAATTTCTGTTACACGTTTTGTTATCCAAGGCTTGATTACTTCCAGGTTTACTTTGCTCATTTCCACCTGAAAAAAAGATATACAATTGTTATAATGCAAAATAAAGCATAAAGATATAATCTGCTCTTGCGAATAGAGACTTCAGCAGAAAACATGCCAACAGCAGCCAGCTCCTGTCAGCCCGTCACTGCTGTGTACATGCCTTCCTGCAGATCTTTGCATACACCAGAGTCTTGCCACTGGAATCCACTGAAGACCCTATTTGCAAGTGTGAATGAGACTTTATCCCAATCTGGAGCTAAGAGGCACTTCTGATACTAAAGAAAGGGACCACTAATTCCCATCACAAAAGTTTTATTGGAAGTCTTCAAGAAACCTGTGAAGTGGATTGTAAGGTTAAGACTATGCATGTATGAAGCATTTTGTGTACATATGGGCTGGCAGGTAGCAAAGAGTTATAATTATATAAGTGGAGCACCGAAATTTCGGCCGCCAAAATCTGTTTTCAGCATGCGTCCGAAAGAAGAAAAGGTGCAGATAATGGCACCGAAAAGGGGGTGGGGTCCACCACATTGTGGGGTGTCATCCTGGCGGCTCAGAGTCCTCCGCGCTCCCCTCCTCGTCACACAAAGCGGGGATCTCCCTCTCTGTTACGGAGCTGAATTGTCCTGGGCAGCCGCACTAATAATGTCCAGCCTCCTGTGACAGACGGCACACTGATCCAATGCCAGGGAATTGAATCAGCGTGACATATCACAGGAAGCGGGACAATGTTACTGCAACCAGGAAATTCAAATCCAGCTCTGTGACACAGCGGGAGGTCGCCGCTCTGATCTGGGCACTGGTAGGCTGGATATGACAGGCACCGGCGAGGCCGCATTGATCCCTTGCATCATGTCTGCAGTCTCTGACCATCCCTTGCATCATGTCTGCAGTCTCTGACCATCCCTTGCATCATGTCTGCAGTCTCTGACCATCCCTTGCATCATGTCTGCAGTCTCTGACCATCCCTTGCATCATGTCTGCAGTCTCTGACCATCTCTTGCATCATGTCTGCAGTTTCTGACCATCTCTTGCATCATGCCTGCAGTCTCTGACCAGCTCCTCTATCATGTATGCTAGAGGTGCCCTGAATGGAAATTTTGCTAATACTATTAGCAGTGTGTTTAAGTTTATGTAAGAGATTGCAGGCATGATACAAGAGATGGTCAGAGACCACAGATTGCATTTTTCTTGAGCTTTTCTTGCACTAAAAGGTGCCAATAATGGCAAACAAATTCATATTAATTAAAATTATTAATTAAAAAGTCGACTATAATACAATTATATATAAAAATATAAATATTTTTTAAAAACTGTCTTTCAGTTTTCGGCAAAGTGCATCCCGCATTTTCGGTACCAAAATTTCCATTCGGTGCACCCCTAAATTATATGCAAGCATCTGTTGCATATGTTCTGTGATCAGTTCCAAAACTCCAGCATGAGTATTACATGAAAAAGGTCTACATGTTTTCCCATAGTACAATTTTAATTTTGGTGATGTTCTCCATTAATCACCAGTGATGCCATGCCATTTAAAGATAAGCTTTTGGGTATAACATTTCAATATTAAAAAAACAGTACCTTCTTTTCCAAGCATTCTGCAAACTTTAACTGCTTCAAAAGCTTCTTCTGTTTGTTGCTAAAGCGATTATCCTGCTCTGCACTTGTGCCCTGCAAAGCATAGAAAAGAAAAAAAAAAGTACACGATGAATCAAAATAGACAAAAACTATTTGGAAAAAAAAAAAAAAAAAGAACCATTTTTGCATCACATAAGTACATATTAAGTGATAAACAGGAACAACTCAAACATCCGAATAAAATATGTATATTTGCTTGTATATCACACATTTAAAGTGGATGTAAAACCCGAAAAAAAAAAAAAAACAACACTTCTAGCTTGTACAGGAGAGGATGTCATGTCATCTGTGCCCAGTCTTGCCACAAAGAGTTAATATAACAGTGATCCTCATCCTTTCTCAGTAAGAAAATAATCAGTTTCTTCCCTGTGCTGTGTGAGTGACAGATCATTTCCTTATCTCATGCACTGAGCAGAGGAAGTTTCACAGTCCCCCCCCCCCCTCCCTCCTCCAGCTGTCCCAGGATTGGCTGCTAAACACCTCAACATGATTAGGCATGCTGAAGTCATGTGGTGTCTTTTCTGGGTTTTGAAAGGATGTTTCTCAAAACTTAGGAATAGCAAAGGAGGAGAGTATAGAGGTGGGTGGGGAGTCTTGTGACATCACAACTCCACCCACCGAGCTCCAGCAAAGAGACTTACCCACTGATTACAGGGATTTGTGGGGCTGCTACTGCTGAAGGGGGTGACCTTTGCAAGGTAGGGATACTTGCAGGAGGCTTGCATGTATATATACATAAATACTGTGCCATTAGTTTATACTGGGTGAGTGGTGGGTTGACATCCACTTTAATGTCAGCACTTTGCACTTTAGAGAAAACAGTAAACCCATGGAGTCACCTAAAAATATCTGATACCTGATATCAATAGACTTACCAGCAGGGTTTTGGATTGTGAAACTCACCAAAGCAACAGAAGAGCAAATTCTATCCAGAATGTTCTTGATGCAATGTGTGCTGTCGCAGACTATGTAAGGGGGGCCTGGTGATCAACCACTCAAGTCTGAGCACTGTAACATGGGGGAGGTCAAGTTTTCCCTTATACTGTACCTGGAATTGCCGCTCCATTAATGCAAGCACAGGGAGGCGGCATAAAATCATGGCTTTGTAACTGCCTGGAGGGGTGGACTATCTTGCAAACGCTGTCACTTTGACTTGATTGCGCAAAGTGAGTGTCTCTTTAAAGCGGACCTTCACCCTCCTCGCCCACTTTCTACCATATGACCGCTACCGTCCTCTTTTCACACAATCTTTTGTTAAACCTCAACACACTACAGGGAATGAGATCCCCCAGCTGCCTGCAACCTTCTTGGATACTCATGTCATGCATCCCAGGAACCTACAGCATATGCGTTGCGTCAACTGGAGGCCAGCTGTCTCTTCCGGGGTAGGGACAACAGGCTCCCAGTTGCCGCAGGAGGGAAGATGGCGGTGTGGGACTGGGTGAGCAACAGTATGTTTTGCTTGCATCTTTTTAGCTACTTTATAAACACCAATACATGCATGGTAAAATAGCAGGTTACTTCAGAACAATGCTGGACTTGCTGGGGGGCAAGTGAGTATGTTTATGAAAGACAAACAAAAATAGTAAGATAGTATAAAATAAAAGGGAGGTGAAGTCCCTCTTAAAAAAAAAAAAAAAAAAAAAAAAAAAAAAAAAAAGGTATGAGTAACTCTGCTCTGTACATTAGATATCCTAGGAAACAGGATTCGTATAGTGCCAACAGTTTGTACAACACTTTACAAAATAAGTACAGGTACTTGCAGGGACCTGCTCGTGAGAAATAAAATATCCCATAGAAATCTCAAATGTTCACTGCATATGACAACTTATTTTAGACAATATATACACTTAAGTTTCATAAAAAAAAAAAAAAAAATAAAAAGATTTTCCCGCTCACTCTTGGAGTCTATTGTGGAACACAGGAATTCAGATAATGTTTCCTACAGAAGTACTGGCCAGCTGAGGATAACCCCTCCACTAGGAGTGTTGAAAATAATCGATGCATCTCAATGCGGCCCTGCGCAATTCGGCAACGATTCAGAGAAAGGGCCACATCGATTGCATGGAGGATGCCTCTCCGGGGACAGCCTGCGCGCTCACTCTGTTGAAACAAATCACTGTCAGTCCCTTTGTTTCATGCATTCCTGTTCAGGGGCGACTCAAGTCGCACTGCATAGCGCGACTTCAGCGCAGCTTGCAATCAGCTTCTGTAATAGAAGTCAATGCAAGTCAAGTCGCCCCCATAGAAGTGCAGGAACCTTTTTCTAAGTCTGAGTGACTTGAGTCGCTCTTAATAGAACGGTTCCATTGCAATGCATGGAGCGCGACTTGTCAGGCGACTCAAGTTGCCCCCGTGTGAACCAGCTCTATGTAAACCGAAGTCTCTACCTTATCTCCGAGCGATGGCCAGTCACGTGCCTGCTGCCTGCCGTTCTCCTCCTCCTCCCGGCCAGACATGACTGGCCAGCGCTGACAGATTGGAGATAATAAGGTAGAGGCTTTGGTTTACATTAACCGAAGCTTGCATGAAACTGAGGGACTGACAGTGATTTGCTTCAACTTTAAAGTGCATTGGCAGGGCTGTCCGGGGGAGGGAGGGGTTCTCCTGGGAGTGCAGGGGGCTGTATCATGTAAATGGGTTGTGTAATTGATAATCGAATCGTGAGACCAGTGAAGATGTGCACCCCTTATCCTCCACCCAGTATGCCTTAGTTTGTAACAAGCAATACCAAGAGTATGAATATAAACATAGAAGGGTGAGAACCGTTTCCCTAAATGGACTCAAAAACTTTCCAAATACGCAGGGGCTGCAAAAAGCATATATGTGAACGTGTCCCATAGAAATGAACTGTAGCGCGATTCTGCAAAAAGCACCAAAAACCACATAGGTGTGAACAAGGCCTAAAATGTTTAGTAGAAGCATGTTTTTTTTTTTGTATCACCTGTCATAATGGGGTTAAAAAAAAAAATAAAATTAGCCCTTTATAGTACAAAAGGGAGCAGATAATTGCTACTATAAGGGGTTCATTTATACTGTGAAACAGTGACAGTAATAATATATATTACTTTAAGCTGCAAAATATAGTATATAGTGTCCCTATAGCGAGGTAAAAAAAAAAAAACCTTCCGCCTTTAGAATCACTCACTTCCTGCTCAGGACTCTTCCTGCTCAGGACTACATGTCCCATGATGCATTGCTCCTCACACATTCACAGGCACTGACTGAAATGTATGGACAGTGTACTGAGCTGTATGTGTGCTGCACTGTATTTCCTAATATGTAAACAATTAATGCGTTCTGTATGCAGGCCAACTAATCGGCTGGCCGATTAATAGATTATGAAAATAGTTGACTATTTTCATAATCGATTCGTTGTTTTGGCCCCAGTACAAATGCCTTCTCTCTCCACCCTCAAACTGCACCACACTCCCTCAGCCACTGTCAAATATAAGTCCCATCTCCAACTTTTAGTAGGTTTAAATAGTTCCAAAACAACTACACGAAGAGGAGATGCAGCAAATATGCACACTGTATTAGCTGTATGTAGCCTTAGCTACATAAAGCAAGGCTTGACAAGTTTGCTTTGAATCTAGGAGCCAGCTAAAAAAAAGTTATGAGCCGGTTTAACAAAACATTTTCTGTTTCAATATTTTTATTGGAATATTTCACAAAGGGGTGTACAAAAGTTGTAATGTAGAATGCATACTCCAAAGACATGCTGGTAGGTAAAATTAGATCCTGTCTAAATTGGCCCTAGTATGTGTATGTATGTATGAATGTGAGTTAGGGACCTTAGATTGTAAGCTCCTTGAGGGTAGGGACTGATGATATATACACACACACACACATATATATATATATATATATATATATATATATATATATAGCGCTGCGTAAATTGACAGCGTTATACAAGTACCTAAAATAAGTAAATATTGTTCACCATTGAAAAACATATTAAAATGACAAAAGACCGAACAATAATAAACCTTGCCTGTACATATAAATCAAAACATTTCTAACGACAAAACCCCTTCTCTATGTAGCCCTGATCTGTATCTTTACAGATGCATGACAAAGGTTGACACAGGAGATGCTGCGTATTTGAAGAACTTTAGCTCTGCTGCGCGTAAGCAGCAGAGCTAGTTTTTTTTTTGTGTTTTTTAGATGTTAACCACTGCAATACCGGGCACTCTCACCACCTTCCTGCCCAGGCTGTGTCAGCACTGTGACACTTTGAATGACAATTGTGTGGTGATGAAACACTGTACCTATAAGAAATGTTTATCTTTTTTTGAGACACTGATGTGCATTGATGAGGCTGCACTCATTGGCACGGATAGGCTGCACTGATGAGGTGGCACAATTGGGCATCGGTAGGCGGCAATGATAGACAGCCTAATGAGGTGGCAGTGATAGGCAGCAAACCTAGCCGATATGTGCAGGAGCCACCGCAGCATTTTACTCCCCCTGCAGACCCCCCCCATCTTGTGCAGCTGGATCCCTGCAGCGAACCTGACTGGAGCTCTCCGGGGTCCCGACTGGATCTCTTCAGTAAGGCAGCAAGCCGGCTCAATCTCCAGCCAGATCTGGATCCTTTCTCCCTTCCCCTGTGATCAACAGCAGGACAGTGAGGCTCGCACTGAGCAGCCAGGCTAGGCTGAATCCCCAGCCGGGGTTCGGATCCCTGCTCCCACTGCAATCAGTGACAAGACGGGTACCCGGTCACACCGAGAAGCCAGGCTGAGCATAATCCCGGCCGGGGTACGGATCCCGCCTCTCGACGAGATCAGCAGCAAAGCCGGCTCGCTGTCACACCAAGTAGCCGGTGGTGTGCGAGTTTGGCGGATCGCTGTGAATGCAGCTGCCAGCTCAGTCTGTAAAAGGATCAGTCAAGCGCGCAATGCAACCTCCAATATTCAGGCCAGCTGAGCTGACAAAAATCAAGGCGCCAGTATGCAATTTCTAGTCGCAATTGCGACCTGGCGCCTGGGATTTGTTGAGCCCTGACAAAGTATACAGTGCTGTGCTCCAGCAGTAGGACAAGACTTTCCTGTCTTATTCACTCCCAGAACAAAATCTAGCCTATGAAAACAAAGCTTTCTCCGATTGGCTAAGAGGTTAGCTGATGATTTCATGATCTCCAAAAGGGTGGGCCTTACATATACTTTAACAAGGAAATTTACCCTTCCAATGCAAATTTCACACTTAAAGTGAATGTAAACCCTCACATATACTAAGTGAAGTGAACAGCCTCAGATGATACAAAATCTCCCTACATAAGTTTTACATGTATATATGCTGTCTTCACTGTTATATACTGTTTAGAAAATGCACATTCTGTTAGATTTTTCACTTCCTCATTCCCCTGTAGGAGTGGAGTATTGCTAGACACTGAGACAGCTGATTGGAGAAAAGGCACACACCCCCTCCCCACACATGGAGAGCTTGCCTGTGAATTGTGCAGCAGTGTGCTAATCTATTTATAGCCACCTCCTCCGACACACACTTCTATCTCCACACACTTATCTCCGGGGTCTTGGAGAGCTTGTCAAAAGTTATCAGGCTGATAACAGAGGAAGGGATCAGGACAGAGCTACAGGACACAATGCTTTGAAGAGAGATTAGAAAACACTGCAGATCTGCCCAGCTCAAATTTCATGAATCACTTTCACATCCACTTTAACCCCAAATTCCTTTGATGCTTGATTATGCTAGATTAAAGTAGATGTTCACCCTAAGGCCCCTTTCACATTTGTGCGACCTAAAAGTCACACAATTTTGATGTGAATAGAAGCAATGCCTGTGTAATCTTGATGTCTAATACAGGCCTCGACAAACCCCGGGTGCCAGGTCGCCATGGCGACCAGAAATCGCATCCTGGCGAGTGACAGCCGTTCCTTCTCTCCCCATGTTAAAACAGCGAGGCAGATTCAGTGTCAGATTCAGCGAGAGCAGTTAACGGCTTCATCTAACAGCTGTTACACTTGGCTGGCTGCACGGGAATATTTGTTGATAGTTAGAAGAAGAAACAAGCAACAATGTATCTTCTTCTTTCAAAGCAATTATCTCCAGGCTGTTATCAGGAAAGTTTAACCATTTAAAGACTAAACCCTCTCTCACATTAGTGGCTTAAAATTAAAGATACAGTGTTTTCTGCTAGAAAATGACTTGAAACCCCCAAACATTATATATTATTTTTTAGCAGAGACCCTAGAGAATAAAATGGTGGTTGCTGCAATATTTTATGTCACACGGTATTTGCGCAGCGGTCTTTTAACGACTTGCCGACGGCTGATCGGCATTTGACGGCGACAAAGTGGCGCTGTAACGCGAATCGCCGTCATACGACGGCGGCCGCGAACTCGCGCCGTGTGCGCGCGCGCGCCCCCTGGGCGCGGGCGCTGCAACGGCATTTGTTACAGGGGCTTTCAATCTACAGGGCCAGGCCAATGATTTTTGGCCTGGCTCTGTAGATCGCCCCTGCCAATGAAATGTTCCCCTG
>BLSH010235833.1:937039-948402 GCA_018402905.1 Glandirana rugosa | reverse complement strand
AAAAAAAAAAAAAAAAAAAAAAAATTTCTCCCTGAAGTGGAGGGAAAAATAAAATAGGATAGAATGATAAAAACAATCTTACAGAAAGTATTTGTATGAGTGAACGGGGGGTCGTTTAGGTCGTAACAAGGACGATAAAATGACGATAAAATGGTACGTACATAACCACAAATATTTCATCGATTTTTCTACGTTCGTTTTGTATGACAACGAGTGGGTCAGGGTGTGGCGGTAGAAGGGAGGACGCAGTTGACCCTCGGACAACAGCTACCGTCCTCTTTTCACACAATCTTTTGTTAAACCTCAACACACTACAGGGAATGAGATCCCCCAGCTGCCTGCAACCTTCTTGGATACTCATGTCATGCATCCCAGGAACCTACAGCATATGCGTTGCGTCATCTGGAGGCCAGCTGTCTCTTCCTGGGTAGGGACAACAGGCTCCCAGTTGACGCAGGAGGGAAGATGGCGGTGTGGGACTGGGTGAGCAACAGTATGTTTTGCTTGCATCTTTTTAGCTACTTTATAAACACCAATACATGCATGGTAAAATAGCAGTAAAATAGCAGGAACAATGCTGGATTTGCTGGGGGGCAAGTGAGTATGTTTATGAAAGACATTCTAACAAAAATAGTAAGATAGGATAAAATAAAAAGGGAGGTGAAGTCCCTCTTTAAAAAAAAAAAAAAAAAAAAAAAAAAAAAAAAAAAAAAAAAAAAAAAAAAGAAGGTATGAGTAACTCTGCTCTGTACATTAGATATCCTAGTAAACAGGATTCGTATAGTGCCAACAGTTTGTGCAACACTTTACAAAACAAGTACAGGTACAAAAAAAGTGTAAGACAAAGGGGTCATCAGGGACCTGCTCGTGAAAACTAAAATATCCCATAGAAATCTCAAATGTTCACTGCATATGACAACTTATTTTAGACAATATATCCACTTTAGTTTCATATAAAAAAAATAAATAAATAAAAAAAAAAAAAAAAAAAAAAAAAAAGATTTTCCCGCTCACTGTAATATTTTTCTTGGGGTCTATTGTGGAACACAGGAATTCAGATAATGTTTCCTACAGAAGTACTGGCCAGCTCAGGATAACTCCTCCACTAGGAGTGTTGAAAATAATCGATGCATCTCGATGCGGCCCTGCGCAATTCGGCAACGATTCAGAGAACGGGCCACATCGATTGCATGGAGGATGCCTCTCCGGGGACAGCCTGCCCGCTCACTCTGTTGAAACAAATCACTGTCAGTCCCTTTGTTTCATGCATTCCTGTTCAAGGGCGACTCAAGTCGCACTGCACAGCGCGACTTCAGCGCAGCTTGCAATCAGCTTCTGTAATAGAAGTCAATGCAAGTCAAGTCGCCCCCAAAGTAGTGCAGGAACCTTTTTCTAAGTCTGAGTGACTTGAGTCGCTCTTATTAGAACGGTTCCATTGCAATGCATGGAGCGCGACTTGTCAGGCGACTCAAGTCGCCCCTATGTGAACCGGCTCTATGTAAGCCGAAGTCTCTACCTTATCTCCGAGCGATGGCCAATCATGTGCCTCCTGCCTGCCGTTCTCCTCCTCCCGGATATATATGGATATATATATATATATATATATATATATATATATATATATATATACACACACACACACATATAGTGCTGCGTAAATTGACAGCGCTATACAAGTACCTAAAATAAGTAAATATTGTTCACCATTGAAATACATATTAAAATGACAAAAGACCGAATAATAAACCTTGCCTGTACATATAAATCAAAGCATTTTTAAACGACAAAACCCCTGTTGTAGCCCTGATCTGTATCTTTACAGATGCACGACAAAGGTTGACACAGGAGATGCTGCGTATTTGAAGAACTTTAGTTCTGCTGCGCGTAAGCAGCAGAGCTAGTTTTTTTTTGTGTTTTTTAGATGTTAACCACTGCAATACCGGGCACTCTCACCACCTTCCTGCCCAGGCTGTGTCAGCACTGTGACACTTTGAATGACAATTGTGTGGTGATGAAACACTGTACCTACAAGAAATGTTTATCTTTTTTTGAAACACTGATGTGCATTGATGAGGCTGCACTCATTGGCACGGATAGGCTGCACTGATGAGGTGGCACAATTGGGCATCGGTAGGTGGCAATGATAGACAGCCTAATGAGGTGGCAGCGATAGGCAGCTAACCTAGCAGACATGTGCAGGAGCCACCGCAGCATTTTACTCCCCCTGCAGATTGTGCAGCTGGATCCCTGCAGCGAACCTGACTGGAGCTTCCCGGGGTCCCGACTGGAACTCTTCAGTAAGGCAGCAAGCAGGCTCAATCTCCAGCCAGGTCTGGATCCTTTCTCCCTATCCCCTGTGATCAACAGCAGGACAGTGAGGCTCGCACCGAGCAGCCGGGCTAGGCTGAATCCCCAGCTGGGGTTCAGATCTCTGCTCCCCCCCTGCAATCAGTGGCAAGGCGGGTACACTGTCACGCCGAGAAGTCAGGCTGGGCAGACTCCTGGTCAGGGTTCGGATCCCTGCTCCCCCTGCAATCAGTGACAAGACGGGTACACTGTCACACCGAGAAGCCAGGCTCAGCATAATCCCGGCCGGGGTACGGATCCCGCCTCTCGACGAGATCCGCAGCAAAGCCGGCTCGTTGTCACACCAAGTAGCCGGTGGTGTGCGAGTTTGGCGGATCGCTTTGAATGCAGCTGCCAGCTCAGTCTGTAAAAGGATCAGTCAAGCGCGCAATGCAACCTCCAATATTCAGGCCAGATGAGCTGAAAAAATTCAAGGCGCCAGTATGCAATTTCTAGCCGCAATTGCGACCTGGCGCCTGGGATTTGTTGAGCCCTGAAAGTATACAGTGCTGTGCTCCAGCAGTAGGACAAGACTTTCCTGTCTTATTCACTCCCAGAACAAAATCTAGCCTATGAAAACAAAGCTTTCTCCGATTGGCTAAGAGGTGAGCTGATGATTTCACGATCTCCAAAAGGGTGGGCCTTACATATACTTTAACAAGGAAATTTACCCTTCCAATGCAAATTTCACACTTAAAGTGAATGTAAACCCTCACATATACTAAGTGAAGTGAACAGCCTCAGATGATACAAATCTCCGTACATAAGTTTTACATGTATATATGCTGTCTTCACAGTTATATACTGTTTAGAAAATGCACATTCTGTTAGATTTTTCACTTCCTCATTCCCCTGTAGGAGTGGAGTATTGCTAGACACAGACAGCTGATTGGAGGAAAGGCACACACACCCCCTCCCCACACATGGAGAGCTTGCCTGTGAATTGTGCAGCAGTGTGCTAATCTATTTATAGCCACCTCCTCTGACACACACTTCTATCTCAGGGGTCTTGGAGAGCTTGTCAAAAGTTATCAGGCTGATAACAGAGGAAGGGATCAGGACAGAGCTACAGGACACAATGCTTTGAAGAGAGATTAGAAAACACTGCAGATCTGCCCAGCTCAAATTTCATGAATCACTTTCACATCCACTTTAACCCCAAATTCCTTTGATGCTTTATTATGCTAGATTAAAGTAGATGTTCACCCTAGGGCCCCTTTCACATTTGTGCGACCTAAAAGTCACACAATTTTGATGAGAATAGAAGCAATGCCTGTGTAATCTTAATGTCTAATAGACTTCAAGTTGCATCAAAGTCAGACCAAAGTAGTGCAGTAACTACTTTTAAGACACAAAGATCTGAATGGTACTAATTGGAAATCATGGGGTACAACTTATGTGACTTTGCAGTCCAAAGTCGCACAAGTGTGCAAGGAGCCTTACACTAAAATCCCCGCATCTAAAGATATCCACGATCTAACACTAACCTACCTGGCCCTGTAAAGAAATCAGTATACATACCTTTTTTGAAGCAAATCCGACGCTGAGCTGTCAGCCGTGGCTTAGCTGTGGATGTGGGTGCAGAGGACACAGCCGACAACGGAAGCCCCAAAGTCTATGGGCGACGTCACTCCCCAATCATTTCACAGCTGTTCTCGGCCATGTCCTCTGCAGAGCTTATGCCGCTGGAGACCGGATTCAAAAAAGGTATGTATAGGGATTTCTTCTTTACAGGGTTAGATAGGTACATGTTAGATCGTGGATGTCTGTTGATGCAGGGATTTTAGTGTCAGGCTGGGCTTACACCAGGGCTTGACAAATCTGCCATTTTTTTTTAGTGTAGTGTTGGGTTGTCAGCCCCCCCAGGGTAAGGCAAGTAATTTGCACCCCCTAACTTACCCACAGCAGAGCAGCCAGTCAATAACTCCAACGTAACACCATTACATCAGCGCTACAGGCTGGCCAGAAAGAGTGACACTAATAACCTGTTATGGGGGAAACTCATTATGCCGAATACATTGTGATTGCGGCATGTAAAATGCCCTCATCTGCCTAACAGAGCTTAAGGGTGGCAAAAACAAGTCTCTACTGCACATTTTCACCACCCAACTGCACATCTAAATGAATCCTTACTAACACTATAAAAAAAGGTGAAAGAAGTATTCCAGTGCTGCTGATCATCTGTATTTTTTCCAAAAAAGTTTCATTTCAAAGACCGCTGCACAAAAACCGTACGACATGAAACATTGCAACAACCGCCATTTTATTCTCTAGGGTCTCTGATAAAAGAAAAAAAATTATATATATATATATATATATATATATATATATATATATATATATATATATATAATGTTTGAGGGTTTTAAGTAAATTTTCTAGAAAAAAAAAACTTTTTACTTGTAAGCAACAAATGTCAAAAAAGGTTTAGTCTTTAAGTGGTTAAACTTCCCTCATCTAGACCGGAGTTCATCCTTTTGATAAAAGTACGAAAAGATACTTTTGTATCTTTTGTGTTTATAGTTATCAGCGAATTGGCAGACTGCCTATATTTCACAGCTGTCAGCTAGCCTCAGGCAGAGAACAGATCTTTACTGGTTTGGATTAGTACCGCTTGCCAGGACGTGATTTCGGGTCGCCATGGCGATTGGGAATTGTCGAGCCCTAGCTTACACTTTACGGTCCTTTCACACGAGCGTATCGTTCAGGTCCGCCTGTCAGTTTATCAGGCGGACCCAAACGGACACTCCATTGTCCTCTACGGAGCGGCGGATGTCAGCAGTGACATGTCCGCTGACATCTAATCCACTCCGCCAAAACCAGACGGATGGAAACCTTAATTTCCATCCGCCTGGCGGATTGGATCGGATGAACACGGACAGACAGTCTGTGTTCATCCAATCCTCCATAGAGGAGAATGGAGCTGTGACAGGTCAGCCTCTGCACTGAGTGCAGAGACTGTCCTGTCATCCGCTGGCTCAGTAGGGATAAACGGATGGATCCCCGCTAAGCAGCGGAGCCCGTCAAAATGGGCTCTGCTCGTGTGAAAGGAGCCTTAATAGAACGACAAGTCTAGCAGATTCAGCACTGTCCTCTCTCCTGGCAACAATCTCCTACTCCAGGTCCTGTTCTTCGCTGCCATCTTCTTTGTTCACATTACAGGCTGCCTTTTCATGTCTCTTGTGCCAGCCCCTCAATGACAGGGTGCCAAATCTCACGCATTTGTGGGCAGAGTTCTGGAACGGTTTACATCAGGTGAATCCAACCTTTTGGTCTTCCTGAGCTTCATTGAAAGAAGAGGCCCGATTATTTTATGTGTGGCTGAAGACACACTAATAAGTAGAGCTACGAGATTCTGGCCAAAATGAGAATCACAATTTTTATGCTTAGAATAAAGAACACAATTCTTGCAGCGTAACATCTTACATATAAAAAAAAAATAAATAAATAAAAAATGTGCTAACAGCATGGTTTCTTTTTTTTTTTTGCATTTTCCCCCAAAAAATTGTGTTTGAAAGACCGCTGCGCAAACTTTGTGTGACAAAATATTGCAACAACCTCCATTTTATTCTCTAGGGTCTCTGCTAAAAAAATAGAGATAGATAGAGATAATATAAAAATAGATAGAGATAGAGATGGATAGAGATAATATAAATATATATATGTTTAGGGGTTACAATCAATTTTCTAGCAGAAAATACTGGATTTTTACTTGTAAGCAACAAATGTCAGAAAAGATTTAGTCTTTAAATGGTTAAACTAAACTCTTCTAAACACAGAGTTTGATTTTTATTTTATCACTATTAAATTGTGCAGCTCTACTAAAAAGGACAGCCAATTAGCTCATTCAATTAGCTGGTTCAATGCATGTATTAGCAAATCTCAATGAATTCTAAAGGTGCTCATCAGATATTTTGGTTCTAATTTTGTCCTCCATGTGCATCATCCTTGAATATAGTTGCTCACAAATATAGGTGGCATGAATAAGGCGCGATTGTGAAGTGGGATATTTTTCTTTGGGAAGATAAAACTTAAAGCGGAGTTCCACCCTATTGAAAGTCAGCAGCTACTAAAAGTGTAGCTGCTGACTTTTAATAATCGGACACTCACCAGTCTCAGGCTCCAACGATGTAGCCGCCCACAGTGTCGCTCTCCTCCCCCTCCCTCCTCCGTATGGCGCAGGCATCCCAAGTGTGGGAACCCGGCTTTGGCTTCAAAGCCAGGCGTGAGTCATGCTGCGCGCTGTGAATGGCCAGCGTAACTTCTGGGACCTGTGATGTGTCCCAGAAGATCGCCAAGAGGGAGACATGGATGAGCGAGTTTGGGGTGGAGGAACTTGACAGGCCTACACAGAGTCCTGACCTCAACACGGTAGAACACCTTTGAGATAAAGATCAGAGACTTCGAGCCAGGCCTCCTTGTCCACATCAGTGGCTGACCTCATAAATGGCCTTCTGGAAGAATGGTCAAACATTCCCATAGACACTCCTAAACCTTGTGAACAGCCTTTCCAGAAGAGTTGAAGCTGTTATAGCTGCAAAGGGTGGGCCAACTCAATATTGAGCCCTGGTTCAATACTGGTGCGATGCAGAAATGAGTGTGATTACAGAGCCGGCGCACCTCTCCCTGCCCTCTGAACCGCTGCGGGTGTTAATAGAATGTTAAAGCGGAGTTCCACCCTGTTAAAAGTCAGCAGCTAACAAAAGGGTAGCTGCTGACTTAACAATCGGCCACTCATCTGTCCCTCTCGTTCCAGCGATGCGGGCCACCCGAGGGCTCGTTCGTCTCCCCCTCCCCTCGGCGGCGCCAGCATCACAAGTGTG
Source organism: Glandirana rugosa (assembly GCA_018402905.1). Taxonomy (NCBI): domain Eukaryota; kingdom Metazoa; phylum Chordata; class Amphibia; order Anura; family Ranidae; genus Glandirana; species Glandirana rugosa. Next base: position 941,233 of record BLSH010235833.1, on the reverse strand, counting down.
GGCACCCGGCTTTGGCTTCAAAGCCGGGAGCTCACTGTGCATGCGCGAGTCGTGCTGTGGCTTGTGAATGGCTCCGCGTATTTTCTGGGACCTGTGACGTGTCCCAGAAGATTGTCGACGGAGGGGGAGGTGAACTTCCTTCCGGCACCAGGAGAGGAAGTGGACCTGGGACCCTGTGAAAACAGGGTCCATGGCGCCCCCCCCAAAAAAAGATATGCCAATCATGGCATGTCAGGGGGTCACCTTCTCTTAAAGCAGAAGTTCCACTTTTGGGTGGAACTTCGCTTTAACACCCCCCCCCCCCCCCGATCGGATCACAGTGCAAACTTGCACGGGAATCAGAACACATGGGTGAGAACACCCATGCGATTAGATTCCAGTGCGGGGGGGGGGGGGGAGCCCCTGCACCTTCTGTGTGATTCTAATACAACTGTATGGCTGAACTTGCATTGCTCAGAGATCGCATGTGATCGCCACCTGCGGGTGCAAATCGCATGTGATCTCTGACATCGCACTATTGTGAACCCAGGCTCAACTGTATTGACTAAAGCATCGTACACACGAGCCGATGGTTGGCCATTCGAGTGTCCAACTTTTTCCCAAATTGGGCGGCAGCTGTTCGGTCTAGCGTACTAACGTGAAGCAAGTAAATCGGCCAACAAAGCCGAACGCAGTGACGTGTTACGAGTGTATAACGAGGAAGTTCAGGTGAATGATTTGTGAATTATGAACACAGGTTAGACGACCGAACACTTCTTGGCCAACTTCTGTACACACGAGCCAACAATCGGTCAACTCCTTATTGGCCAACACAAGTTTTCTAGTCTCGTCGTCCAACAGAAATCGGCTGCAGAATCGTGCGTACACACGATCGATATGGGCCAACAGGCTGTTGACCAACCATCAGACCGTGTGTACAGGCCTTCAGACTGGGATGCCATTAAAGTTAATGTAAAGGCAGGCATCCCAATACGTTTGGTAATATAGGGTAGGCATGAACCCAGCAGAATGAGACCTTTTCGATAAATAGGTTAGTACACACTGTGGCTCTGTGTGCACATTGTATTACATCGGAAAGGACACGTTCCCTTATCTAAAGTGCTCTGCAGTCTGTTTCAGAACAATCGGCTCTGTGTGAGTGATGTACATTGTAGACCATAGGGGCCCACGAAGGTGCTACCTGTGCACAGGTTAGTGAGCCCAGGTTGGCGCAGGAGCCTGAGCGCCCGGCCACTTCATAGGGCCTCTGTCCGCAGACAGCAGGGTGCTATAAGGAGCGCACAATAAACCCACAGTGGAGGATGACTTTCATGGAGGACACACCGCGCCGCCTCCACAAGCTTGCTATCAACCGGCTACGACTAAACCAGACAGGCCGCGGCCTAACTCATGAAGCATCTGCAACAACACATTCCGTCCCCTTGACTGGGCCACCGCATGCGTCCGCACAAAGAAACCAGACAACAACAGCCCGCACAGCTACAACACACATCCCGCACTGCCAGCCCACCGCCAGCCCTTTACTCACGCGGAAGAAGCCCGCGTCCATCTTGACTCGTTCTCGCCTCCTCACGCAGCACCTAGTCCCCCACAAGCCAACGCGCTGCAAGGGGGCGTGGCTCCAAGGTCACGCGGGGAACGGGGACGTCACGAGCGTGCTATAGTGATGCGCATGGCTGACCTCTGGAGGCGCCAATAAGCATACAATGAATCTATTGGTGCCATAGGCTTAGAGCTCTCTTGTTTGACCCAACGTTTTCACTTCGCCTCTGTGTGGCCTCACTGGCCTGTGTAATGTTACATCTGGGGGGGGAACCTGAACCATGGGCAAAATGCACAGCCTCATCCCTTTTCAGGATTGCGGGCATAGGTCCTAACTGTCCCTGATTTGTAGGGACTGTCCCTGATTTAGAACAATGTCCCTCCATCCCTCATTGCTCTTTATTTGTCCCTCATTTTGGTCTGACGTAGGGTTGCCACATCATCCCTTTAAACCCGAACACATATGAATTATCCAGGTTCTGAGGCTAATTTAATGCAGATAAGGCACCAAGTGAGTTTAATTACCACATTGAACAGCCACAGAACCTGGGTAATTAGTATGTGTTCGGTTTTAAAGGGATGAGGTGGCAACCCTAGGTTTGATGCAAATACTAGGGTTGCCACCTGTCCAGGATTCACCCGGACAGTTCGGGTTTGGAATTGTGTGTCCGGGTTTCAGACCTCCTGAAACCCGGACACATTGAGAATATAATGCAGTTCCCCCAAGTAACCACAACCGCCAAGTTCATAGGTGGGTGCACAGGCCCTACCCCCATACATGGACAGGAGAGGAAAGAGGGCTTGATCTCCTCCTGCCCTTACCCCTCTGTCTTAGGGTTGCCACATCATCCCTTTAATCCAGAACGCATGTGAATTACACAGGTTCTGTGGCTGATTAAGGTGGTAATTAAACTCACTTGGTGCCTTATCTGCATTAAATTAGCCTCAAAACAACCTGTGTAATTCATATGTGTCCTGGATTAAAGGGATGATGTGGCAACCCTACTGTCTGTCCACCCACACTCCAGTCCCTGGTATTCTGTGCTCAGGAAAGGGATGTGTTGGCTGGAAATTTGAAGCTCAGCAGCCGGTAGATACATCGTGGATGAAAGGTGTCAGTGCTTCAGCCTCCATCCTCGGGTGAGTGAGCTCACCATGCAATGACTGAAGTCTCCCCCTTCCTCACTCCTCTCCTGCCTCTGAGCAAGTGAGCACATTAAGATAAGGGGGACTCATATACAAGGGGTGCCCTGTGGACTCTGATGTAAGGGGGGCTTTGGGAACCCTGATTTAAGGGAAAATGCTGGGAGCTCTAAAGTAAGTGGGAGCTTTGGTGAGCAGAAACCCCCCTTACACCAGAGTCCCTCTTAACACCAGAGTCCACAGTGGTCCCCCATAAAATAAATTGGCATGCACCGCTGACGTGTTCGGGTTTGACTTGAAGAAAAGGTGGCAACCCTAGCATATACCTATATATAAAATGCACTATTTATCTATCAAAAACTGCTTTACAATGCTAAACCTTTCACCCAAGTTCTAAATTGCTGCATGTATACATTTAAAAGCCAATATAAAGGAATAGTAGTGGTGAAAAAAAGCTCTTGTGGGTTTAACTTATATTTGTTTTGTATAATTCTCCTTAAGGGGGCGTGGTAGGGGGTGTGTCCTATGAATACATATGTTTGCTAATAGGTGTCCCTCGTTCCCATCTCAGAAAGTTGGGAGGTATGATTGTGGGGTTCTCCTCTCATCCACTCACCTAGCTCCCAACTCTCCCTGATTTCAAAGGACTGTCCCCCAGCCCTATTCATTTGATTTGTCCCTCATTTTGATCTGATCTATATAGTTGTATAGAAAATGCACTATTTATCTTTTAAGAAGTGTTTCCCGGTGCTAAACCTTTCATCCAATTTCTAAATTGCTGCATTTGTCAATTTCAAAAGGAATAGTAGTGGGGAAACAGCATTTGTGGGTTTAACTAATCATTTTTTGTACAATTCTCCTTTAAGGGGGCGTGGCAGGGGGGGTGTCCTATGCCTACATACATTTGCTAATAGGTGTCCCTTATTCCCATCTCATAAAGTTGGGAGGTATGCGCTCACATGACTTCATCACTCACAGGGAGATTTGAAGGAGAATACTACAAGTCCAAATTGTCACTCCAGAAGTAGTTCTCATATGGCACACAAGAGTAGTGACATCACCGTACTTGTACTCTATCGATACTTCCCCCAGTCTTGTAGCTATTCAGTTTATTCATACTATAGAAATAAAAGTGCAATGCTACAAATCATAAGCTTACAGCAGAGCTTCTCAGCCTTTTTACCTTTGAGGAACACCTGGCAAAAGTCTGAGATCTCGGGGAACCCCTGAAATAATTTTCATATCTACAGCTCATGGAACATTGATACAATCAGCGAGCTGTAGCTATAACAATTATTCTTAGATATAGCATTAAATAATAAAATAATGTTAAAACCTACCTCCTTAATTTGAAACTTTTGCTTGTTCTTTTGCACAGATGCTCAATTCTGGGTCAAACTTGAGATACGCTGTGTACAGGGGGTCAGCAGGGCAGAGAACAGGGGATCCAGGAGGGAAAAGTATAGGGGAGCCAGGAGGGAACAGCACAGTATGGGGGGGGCATGTGTC
>BLSH010235833.1:912969-923147 GCA_018402905.1 Glandirana rugosa | reverse complement strand
ACGCCTACTACCTCCGTACATTCGACTGACACTACTAGTCCCGAGTCGTCGGTCCTAATAGTACCAGTCCTGTGTCTCTCCCTGTGTCCTTGACCGTCCTAGTAAATCCAAAAAAAATGTCGAATCTCTCACCGTCTAATCTGTCGTGACACGACAAATTAGACGATATTCTCTTGTCCTCGAGAAAAAAAAATCCTTATGTGTGTAAAATCATGACATCAAACCACGGTAAGGTGCTCGTACGTGTTAAAATTTCGTACTGTACAAACCATAGATAATATGATATAATAGTACTTTCACTAGTTATGTTATTTGATTGGCGCTGCACCTTTTGTTTTTCATGATAATATAGTATAATAGATACCAAACATGTCATGCTTTAAAATTGTGCATGCTCGTGGAATGGCACCAAACTACAGTACTAAAATGTGTGTATTCCTAAAAAAAAAGAGCTCCTGTTCTCTTATAGCAGATTAAACAGCACAGTGCTGTCTAATCTGCCACTCTCTAAGCTGTAAAAAAAACCTAAATGATCCTGCCAGTTCCTGTGTCCCTCTCTGTGTCCTGACCATGATAATCCTGGCTGCTGAGCCCTGATCATCACAGTCAGCTTACATGCCTCCATCATCCGCAGCTCCCCTCTGTCCCCCTCACCTCCTCCCTCACTGCCTGTCAGCTCTGTGTCTGTGTCTCTGTCTCCGCCCCCCCCTCCTGCCACCATTAGTATGAAATAAAATATTACAAATTGTCACTGCCAGCCCCTCTATTATATCTAGGCATACCACACTGTATAAGTGTTTTATTAAAACGAAGCGTGTAAATACCTTTTTACAGCTCCCGGCTGGTCTCCTACTCCGATCCAGGGCTACAGTGGGAGGGTCTGCTGGCGTGACCTAAGTATGTGCTCGCTTCTGCGTGCGAGCATGAGGGAATGGGGGGCGCTTTAAAATGTTTTATTTATTTATTTTATTGTTTATTTATTTATTTATTTTTTTTACACTTTCCTTTTAATTTTTTATTTTTTGATCACTTTTATTCCTATTACAAGTAGGGATGGGCCCTGGGTTTGAGGCGAACACATGTTCGACTCGAACAGCGGGGTCCGCCTGTTCGGCACATCCCGAACATTATGGGGGCGTTCATGGGAACTTTGAGCGCCCCATAATGCATTCCAATGGCGGGGGAAATGCCGCCCGCTGATTGGCCAAAGCATGCACATGACCTGCATGCTTTGGCCAATCACAGAGTGCTCTTCTGTGAGAGATATGATTGGCTAAAGGCAGGTTGCCTTTAGCCAATCACTGCTCAGCATCCTAAATCCACGCCCCATACTACATAAAGCCGCTTGTACAGCGGCTCTATGTAGTTTGTGTATAACGGTGGCTAGAGAGTGAGTTTAGCTAGGGGCGTTCAGGCAGTTTAGTGTAGCTAGCTGATTATTGTGCATTGTGAAAGATACAAAGATAGATAGATAGATAGATAGATAGATAGATAGAGCGACAGTCAGTCAGTTAGTACAGGCAGTTTAAGTGAAATATATGCTAGATAGATAGATAGATAGGGCGATCTATATACAGTCAGTTAGTGTACAGTGAAATAGCGTAGGGGTCCCCCAAAATCCAAACCAAACCCTTATCCGAACACGTAGACCTGGCATGGCAGGAGGGGTTGGGGACAAGTGAGCACCCCCCCGAATCATACCAGGCCACATGCCCTCAACATGGGGAGGGTGCTTTGAGGTCCCCCTCAAAACACCTTGTCCCCATGTTGATGGGGAGAAGGGCCTCATCCCCACAACCCTTGCCGGTGGTTGTGGGGGTCTGCGGGCGGGGGCTTATCGGAATCTGGAAGCTCCCTTTAATAAGGGGACCCCCAGATCCCAGACTCCTATGCCATTTTTTTTTAATTGGACATGAAGTTCCGCTTAAAATCCATGGCAGTGTTTACATCTAACCAATAAAAATATACTGCGCTTGTGTACATATAAACCTCCACTAATGTGCATTAAACAACAAACGTAAAAACACCATATGAACAATTCTTAATTGTCATCCGTGAACCAGTCCGTTAAAAGGTACATTGCTGTACAGCAGTGCTGAAATTGTGCAGCAAAACAATAAATAAAAGTCCATAAACCAATTAAGTGAAATGGTGACAGTGCAAAAATGAGTTGAAGGTTTTCTTTGTATATCCTGTACTCAAAAGATATCCAGAAGTCCACCATATACCAACACCACCACGTGTAACACTCCTCCACCAATAAAGATGTGCCCTTACCAGAGCCCCTAGACCACCTATTACGGGGGGTCAGGAAACGCTTGTGTGGATTAGGCCTCCTCTTAGCCCCAAGGGTCTGTATCCAGCAATGATCGATTCAGGTCTCACCAATTGATGTTGTGTACTCAAATAAAATAGAAGGACCACAATAGTGTAACTCCATTTAAAAGAGTATTTAATGTAAAAAAAATGCACTTACAGGATTCCATCGAGTATGAAGCAGGAATAAAAAGCATCTGTGTATAAAATGAACGGTGAGATTCAGAAGAAGTCAGAATTGTTATGAAACCGCTCGGGCGGAAGTGCTGTCTCCAGGTCACCGTTCGTTTTATACACAGATGTTTTTTATTGCTGCTTCATACTCGATGGATTCCTGTAAGTGCATTTTTTTACATTAAATACTCTTTTAAATGGAGTTACACTATTGTGGTTCCTTCTATTTTATTTGAGTACACAACATCGATTGGTGATCCTTTTTCCAAATCAGTGATTCCGTTTTTTTATTTTTATTTTTTATTTTGTTTTCTGACATGGTGATATATCTTTCACTTGGTTGTTATAAATACAGCTGAATAAAACAAAGACTGTGTCTGTATTAATTTCAGTCTCTATAATTTTCACAAATACCAAATAATATACACTTATTTGGGTTATTTTTACCAAAGATATGTAGCAGTATACATTTTGGCCAAAATTTATGAAGAAAATTTACTAATTTGCAATTTTTTAAAAAAGAAACAAAGAAAAATACATTTTGTTTACACAATTTTCATTTTTTTCAATTTATAGCACAAAAAATAAAAACCCCAATGGTGATTAAATACCACCAAACGAAAGCTCTAATTGTGTGAAAACAAGGACAAACATTTCATATGGGTACAGTGTAGTATGACTGAGTAATTGTCATTCAAAATGTGAGAGCACTGAAGCTGAAAATTGGTCTGGTTAGGGAGAGTGTTTAAGTGCCCAGTGGTCAAGTGGTTAAAAATATATTTCTCATACACAGCATGGGCATACTTAGAATTACACCCCCAGAATACATTCTGCTACTCCTCCCAAATATGGCAATGCCACATGTGTGAGACTTTTTCAATGTTTTGACTGATTATATATTTGACATTGTATCTTGTGTATCACACAAATCAACCAATTGTATCAAAAAACCAACGTACTCTATTGGTCGCCTCTGTACGAGTGGTCAAGGAATATAGCTTAATGTAGCACTACCAATAGCAGTCCCCGATCCTATATGCCAAGCAAGCCTAGCCTATTGGTTTGTGGCTGCCCTCAGGAATGTTATGTTCACTGGCCAGTAAGTAAGGAAGTTCGTAAACAGAAGTTCTTCCGTATGGTTTCAGAAATGCAGTTGTCTACAGGAGATGGCTGGGACAGGTGTCTCGCAGGAACGTAGTCAGCAGGATATGCTGATGGATCAATTCAGGCTGCAGGCTGAGATATGGTCAGGAAATTGGCAAAGGATCGGTCCAGGCAGCACTCAGAAATGCGGTCAATAAACAGGACAGGGTTAGTACAGACGGCAAGCAGAAGCAACACTGCACCAGTTTGGCGAAGATCAGGAACAGTGTTGCTGGCTACACTGGTCTGATGACAGTGGGAACTAGTGTGGCAGAAGCAGTGCTGCTGACTAAACTGGTCTGGTGACACTGGGACTCATATGGCTAATCAGGGACACCATTGCTAGCTTCCACTGGTGTGGTGACACTGCAACTGGTATGGCAGTGATGAGGAACACTGTTGCTGGCATGCACTGCTCTGGTGACACTGGGACTGGTGTTATGGTGATCAGGAAAACTGTTGCTTGCTGGACTGGTCTGGTGTGGTGGCAATTAGAAACACTGATTCTAGTTACACTGGTCTGGCGAAACTGTGGCTGGTGTGGTGGTGATCAGGGAACTGTGACTGGCTGCATTATTAGGGCTCATTCACGTGTGATATTGGGGGGCTGGTAAAACCTTGTGGATGAGCTGTGGTTTTATGTCAAATGCTCTCCAAAGAGCAATCCGGACACAGATTGCTCATTAGATAGCATGTGAACGGGACACTGTAACTGGTGTGATGGTGATCAGGGACACAGTAACTGGTGTGGTGGTGATTAGGGACACTGTAAATGGCTTGGCAGCGATCAGGGACATAGTAACTGGTGTGGCAGTGATAAGGGTCATTGTAACTGGTGTGGCAGTGATCTGGGACACTGTAACTGGTATGGCGGTGGTCAGGGACACTGTAACTGGTGTGGTGGTGATCAGAGACACTCTAACTAGTGTGGCGGCAATCAGGAACTAAAGTTCCTCAAAAGGGCATCAATATGAAAGGACCCTCAGAGTGTTGTTTAAGCACAGGATGAGGATATACAGTATGTTTATTGAAGTTGCATGATTTGTAGCGCTGCACTCATTCGTTTACTCTATATAGCTGCATTTTGTTTGTGTGGGAAGCACATAGAGTGTGAGCAAGCTTGTTTAAAAATAAGAGACAGGAGGGCAGCTCAGGAGTTTCACGCAGTATATTCATTTTATTCATACTATTCAGATTCAATTAATGCTATTCAAAAATATCAGCAGGAAACCATTCCAATGTTTTGCCTTCTTTTTCAGCATTAACCAGCTGCAATGTCATGGAATTTGGTTGTCTTAGTCTTCAAAAAATGGTGCTGCACATAAAAATGGCAAAATCTGATTGATCAAGTCATAACGGCAGCGTATTGTATATATATAATAATACCCCATAATGTTCCAAATTCAGCGAACAGGCAAACAGCCAATGTTCGAGTCGAACGTAATCTCAAACCATGTAGAGCTTATTACCAATATTCATATAAAAGAACATCTGGGTAGCAGTGGCCATAACATGATTTCATTTAATGCAAGCCGCAAGCAACAAACACATACGGGAAAGATAAAAACACTTAACTTTAAGAGAGCAAATTTTACAAGTATGAGGGCAGCTCTCCAGGACTTAGACTGGGAGGGAATATTGGCATTGATGAATACAGAACAGAAATGGGAATTTTTCAAAAAGACTGTATGCGAACTCACTGCAAAGTATATTCCCATGGGCATTGAGTTTAAAAGGCTAAAATAAAACCTATGTGGCTCACGGACAAAGTTAAAAAAAGTTATAAATGATAACAAAAGAGCATTTAAAAAATATAAAAATTAAGGAACATTATCATCTTTTAAATGTTACAAAGAATATAACAGAAAATGTAAAAAGGAAATCAAGGATGCAAAAATTCAAAACGAACGTCAGATTGCAAAAGATACTGTAGTAGGAAACCCCCAAAAATGATTCAAATATATTAAAGAGGAAGTAAACCCAGATGGGGTTTACTTCCTCTACATACACCTGTAAATTAGAAGCATAATGGGCTACTATGCATCGCATAGTAACCCATTATGTGCCACTCACCTGCAAACGAGTCCAGCGCTGTCCCCTGTGCAGGCGGCGTTTATCTTCAGCCCCTCTTCCTTCCAGGGCCGTGACCCCAGCGCTGTGACTGGACGGAGTCGCATTCGCGCAGTGTCAGTGGAGAAATGGCACCAAGGCTGTTTCCTCACTGCTCATGTGCCGAAATGACATTGGCACATGCAGAACACTGCATATCTCCTGAACCGTGCAGGTTTGGGAGATATGCAGTGCACCTACAGGTAAGCCTTATTCTAGGCTTATCTGTAGGTTAAAGTGGTTGTCACAGGTTGACAACTACTTTAAAGTGGATGTAAACCCTCCATATACCCAGTGAAGTGAACAGCCTCAGATGATACACAGAGATGACACAAACCTCCCTATATAAGTCTTATATGTATATCTTCTGTCTTCCCTTTGATATACTGTTTAGAACAGTGATTCTCAACCGGGGTTCCTTTCCTAGGGTTCCGCGACAGGTTCCCAGGGGTTCCATGGCGATCTACCTGTCAATCAGCCGTTGACAGGTAGATTGCATTCCCAGCGCTGTCTTGTGTGAACCGGCTCTTACACTCACATTTTCATGCAGATTGCTGCTGGCAAACAAAGAGTGCCTGTGCGTTTCCAGGCCGGCCCCTCCCCTCCCCACACCCTTCTCGTCTTTCCCAGGTGTGATAGGATGGACAAGAGAGGAGGGGTTGACCAGGAACAGCGCGCAAATGTAAGGACTACCACAGCCAGCCGCTTCCCTGTGTACCTGCATAATAAGGAAACCACACTGATTCCCTGCTCCAATGTAGGAATGTGCCCTGCCCCCATGTAATTGTGTGCTCTGTTCCTTTCTAAAATATGTGTCCTGTTCTGCTCCCATGTGTCCTGTTCTGCTCCCATGTGTCCTGTTCTGCTCCCATGTGCCCTGTTCTGCTCCCATGTGTCATGTTCTACTTCCATGTGTCCTGTTCTGCTCCCATGTGTCCTGTTCTGCTCCCATGTGTCCTGTTCTGCTCCCATGTGCCCTGTTCTGCTCCCATGTGTCCTGTTCTGCTCCCATGTGCCCTGTTTTGCTCCCATGTGCCCTGTTCTGCTCCCATGTGTCATGTTCTACTTCCATGTGTCCTGTTCTGCTCCCATGTGCCCTGTTCTGCTCCCATGTGTCATGTTCTACTTCCATGTGTCCTGTTCTGCTCCCATGTGCCCTGCTCTGCTCCCATGTGTCATGTTCTACTTCCATGTGTCCTGTTCTGCTCCCATGTGTCCTGTTCTGCTCCCATGTGTCATGTTCTACTTCCATGTGTCCTGTTCTGCTCCCATGTGCCCTGTTCTGCTCCCATGTGTCATGTTCTACTTCCATGTGTCCTGTTCTGCTCCCATGTGCCCTGTTCTGCTCCCATGTGCCCTGTTCTGCTCCCATGTGTCATGTTCTACTTCCATGTGTCATGTTCTGCTCTCATCAGGGGCGTAACAATATGCAGGAGTTGCGATTGCAACGGGGCCCCATGCTCCAGGGGGCCCACGTGCCTCCCCTGTACACCTGGATAGGAGGGATGGCGGGGCGGCATTTAGAGGAACCAAGCTTTTCCATTTTCCTCCTAATAGAGGAGATTGGTTCCTCTATATGCTGCCCTCGCCGCCCCTCCTATCTAGTTTACTTGTCTTCTGCTGTTCCCAGGGTCCCTGTGTGCTTCCTGGTCCCCCCAACAGAGCTGCTGTCTTCTCCCCTCCTCTCTCCTGCCAGCTGCTGTAGATGATGGAGAGATGGGAATGGGTCCATAAATTTGTCATTTACCGCCTCCTTCCTTTTCTGAATGGACAGAGTCAGTGATTGGTATCAATTGGTTCATTCATATCTGAAGCATAGTAAACTGTTTTTACTATACTTCCATTTCTGAATGAATGGGAGGCTCGGTACTCAACTATTCCTGTCCATTCATTCTGTGCAGCTGAGGCTACGCAGGTGGAGATTGAGGGCTGAGGTTTGTTTAGACCCCTGATATCTCATCAAAGCCCTTCGACAGAGCTCCTAAAAAAAAGATCTGCTCTGCTCTGATGTGCTCATGTACCCTTCTGCCATGTAAATATGTGTGCTGCTGCCTCGTGTGCTATGCTCTGCTTGCTCCCTGTATTTTGCCCTGCTGCTGTCGCTCTGTACACTGCTATCAAGTTGGACCTAGAATTGAGCATATGTGCAGAAAAAAAAGTACACGTTTATCATTAAATAGGTACGTTTTAATATTCTATTATTTAATGCTATTTTTAAAAATAATTGTTGTTATATCTAAAGCTCGCGGATCACACCGGTGTTCCCTGACCTGTTGATATGAAAATTATTTCAGGGGTTCCCTGAGATTTCAGACTTTTAGCCAGGGGTTCCTCGGCTGTAAAAAGGCTGAGAAACACTGGTTTAGAAAATGCACATTCTGTTAGATTTTCCACTTCCTCATTCCTATCTGGGAGGGGTTGATAGCTAGATGTTGTGAGACACTGTGAGAAAGCTGATTGGAGGAAAGGCACACACCCCCTCCCCACACATGCAGAGCTCTGACTGTGTTTTTTTAGCAGCCTGCTAACCTATTTTTAGCAACCTCCCACTGCTCTAATTCTATATCCCGACTAACCAGAACGAGCGAGAACTTATCAGGCTGATAGCAGAGCTACAGAGGAGCTGGGGAGGAAGAGACAGCTACGGGACTGAAGAGAGATAACAATACACTACAGACGGATATGCCTAGCTCAAATTTCTTGAATCGTGTTTACATCCACTTTAGGCCTCATACACACAGGACATTTTTGACTACTTTACAGCAAAAGAAAGTATTTAATAAGTTTGCCCAAAAACACTCAAAAATGCCCAAAAGCGCTCAAAATCGCATTTTAGAGCATTTTTGGGCGTGTTTGAGCGTTTTTACAGCTGAAAAACGACTCTCAGAACCCTCTGGTCTTGGGTTTTTTTTACAGCTCAGAAACGTCACTTCTATAAACAGTTGATAACAGCCTTTGTGTGCATGAACACATAGGATAACATGGACAGTTTATTGACTGTAGAAAAAAACGTCTGCAGCTAAAAACAGCTGCTGTAAAACAGTCAAAAAATGTCCTGTGTGCATGAGGCCTTATAGTAAAAAGGTCAGGTCTGAGCATGTAGGCCCTTTACAAAATAATCTAGAGTGGGTGACTGGGGACAAAGAGTAGACAAACTTATTAAATAATTTCTTCAGCTCTGTGTATACAAAGGAGCATGGGGTAGCTCATGTCCATAATGGGGGTGGTAGTGACACAGCGCCAAATGATCCACAATGGCTCAAAAGTGAAATGTAGACTTGTGCATGGCTGAAAATGTGTTTTTTTTTATTTTATTTTTTTTTTTTTTTACAGAAATTCGGAAGTTCAATAAAATTCGGAATTCAGAAATTTGGAAATGAAAAAGTTTGGAAATTCGCGGTAATCCGGAAATTCGCAATAATTTGGCAATTGCAGTAATTCGGAAATTCACGGTAATTCAGCAATTGTGGTAATTTGGAAATTCAGCAATTGGAACAGCTGAAAATCCAAAATTCGGAAATCCAAAAAATTAAAAAAGAATATTTGAAATAATAACTAACTAATAAACAATTATTAAATGATAGGTATTGGAATTTCCTTGAAAATATGGCTGTTAGTGATAAATTTCATATTTAAATTCACTAACAGCCAAATTTTCAAGGAAATTCCAATACCTATAATTTATTATAAAATACTTTTTTGAAATAAAAATAAATAACTATTAAATAATAAGTATTGGAATTTCCTTGAAAATGTGGCTGTTAGTGCACTTAAATATGAAATTTATCACTAACAGTCATATTTTCAAGGAAATTCCAATACCTATAATTTAAATAGTTATTTATTATTATTATTTCAAATGTTCTTTCTTATTTCCGAATTTGGGAAATTTGGAACTAAGGAAGAACATTTGAAATAATAATAGCTTATTATAATGTATAATAAGTAGAGTTGAGCGAACCTCTGGAAGTTCGGGTTCTGCTGGTCCAGCCAAACTTCGGGACAAAGTCCGGGTCCGGGTCCGGACGGAACCCGAACGATCGCACGAACACCGAACCCCATTGAAATCAATGGGGACCCGAACTTTTAGGCACAAAAATGGCTGGTAAAAACACGGATTTTCAAGCCCAGGGGTAACTAAAGTTACCCCAAGCCACAAGCACGCTAGCAAGCCCAAGGCAGGCCTGGGCCTGGGCCTGAAACAGGGCTTCAAACCGACCTGGTCGTCTTGGGCTTGAAGGTCTCCAAGCGAGTTGAGATGAATAATATGTAATATTATTCGATAATAATAAAGTTTACAAGAAGGAATCAAGGTTTAAAGGGTTTAAGCCTTTATTCTTTCTTGTAAACTTTATTATTATTATTTATTGATAAATTTAATATCCATAACCTTAAAGGAACTTTTATACTGACAATCACTATTTAAAGTATAAATT
>BLSH010235833.1:873371-888776 GCA_018402905.1 Glandirana rugosa | reverse complement strand
CTGCCCCATTTCTGATCGCCGCTATAAACAAAAGAAGAGTGACAATTTTGCAAAAAAAAAACAAATTTCTTACTTTTTGCTAAAATACAAATCCAAAAAAAAAAATATAAAAAAAACATTTTTTCCATTGGTTTTGGCCGATTTATATTCTTCCTCATATTTTTGGTAAAAAAAATCGCAATCAGCGTTTATTAATTGGTTTGCGCAAAAGTTGCTGCATTTACGGATGATGAGAATTCATTTCTGGGGTTTTCTTTAAAAAATATTTTACTAGTAATGGCGGTGGTCTGTGATTTTTTACGGTACTGCGATATTGCAGCGGACATGTCGGACCATTTTGACACTTTTTTGGGACCATTGGCGTTTATACAGCGATCAGTGCTATAAAAATGCACTGATTACTGTGTAAATGCCATTGGCAGTGAAGGGGTTAACCTGCAGGGGGCGCTCTAAGGGTTAACAGTGTTCCCTGGGTGTGTTCTAACTGCATTGGTGCTGGGCTGGCAGGGAGAGGGGAGTGATCACGGCTTCCATATACAGGAAGCCTGTGATCACACCCCTTCCCCCTCTATGAGAACGGAGATCCGTGTTTACTTACACGGACCTCCATTCTCTCACTGCGGGGGTGCCATCGCGGGTAGCCGGCGGCGATCGAGTCCGCCCTACCCGCTCCCTGGCCCCCTCTCCGGCGGCATGCACGCGCTCACAGCACTAGTTATCGCAGCCGCCGTCATATGATGGCGGTTTGCGATAACGAGCCACTCTGTCCCGGTCAGACTGTTTTTTTTTATTTTTTGTGCTATAAATAAAAAAAAGACCAAAAATTTTGTACAAAAAATTAAATTTTTCTTTGTTTCTGTTATAAAATTTTGCAACTTAGTAATTTTTCTTCATACATTTTGGCCAAAAGTTATACTGCTACATATCTTTGGTAAAAAAAACAAATCAGTGTATATTATTTGGTCTGTGTGAAGGTTATAGAATCATTGAAAATTTATCACACCTGATGTACTGACTCTCATTTCTGGAGACACTAACAAGCCAGGACAGTACAAATACCCCCCAAATGACCTCTTTTTGCAAAGTAGACATTCCAAGGTATTTAGTAAGAGGCATGGTGAGTTTTTTTTACGTTTTTTTCCCCAAAATTCTTTGCAAAATGAAGATTTTTTTTTACACAAAATTGTCATATTAACAGGTTATTTCTCTCACATGGCATATGCATACTTGCAACTACATCTCAAAACACATTCTGCTACTCCTTCTAAGTATGGCGATACCACATGTGTAAGACTTTTACACAGCCTGGCCACATACAGAGGTCCAACACGCAGGAAGCTCCGTCAGGTGTTTGAGGGACATAAATTACACATCTAATTTCCTGACTACCTATTACAATTTTGTGATGCACTGTAGGGCATTGATGGCACTGATGAGCACTGTAGTGGCACCGATGGGCACTGTAGTGGCACTGATGTGGCATGGATGAGAACTGATGTGGCACGAATGAGGCACAGATGAGCACTGATGTGGCATGGATGAGCACTGATGTGGCATGGATGAGCCCTGATGTGGCATGAAGGAGCACTGATGTGACACGGATGAGGCACGGATGTAGCATGAATGAGCACTGATGTGGCATGGATTAGGCATGGATGAGCACTGTTGAGGCATGGATGAGGCATGAATGAGCACTGATGTAGTAGGGATGAGGCATGGATGAGTACTGATGTGACATGGATGAGGCATGGATGAGCACTGACATGGCACAGATGAGCACTGATAGGCATGAATGAGGCACGGATGAGCACTGATGTGCCATAGATGAGGCACAGATAAGCACTGATGTGGCATGGATGAGGCATGAATGAGCACTGATGTGGCATGGATGAGCACTGATGTGGCATGAATGAGGCACAGATGAGCACTGATGTGGCATCGATGAGGCATGGATGAGCACTGATGTGGCACGGATAAGCACTGATGTGGCATGGATGTGGCACAGATGAGCACTGATGTGGCATAGATGAGGCACGGATGAGCTCTGATGTTGCATGGATGAGGCACCGATGAGCACCGATGTGGTATGGATGAGACTGATGTGGCACGGATGAGCAATGATGTGGCATGGATGAGCACTAATGTGGCACAGATGAGCACTGAGGTGGCATGGACGAGCATGGATGTGGCATGAATAGGCACCGATGAGCACTGATGAGGCATGGATGAGGCACAGATGAGCACTGATGTGGTATGGATGAGGCATGGATAAACAGGGATGTGGCATGGATGGGCACAGATGAGTACTGATGTGGCACAGATGAGGCATGGATGAGACATGGATGGGCATGGATGAGCACTGATGAGGCATGGATGGGCACTGATGAGGCATGGATGGGCACGGATGAGGCATGAATGAGTACTGATGAGGCATGGATGAGCACAGATGAGCACTAATGAGGCATTGATGGGCACTGGTGAGGCATGGATGGGCACTGATGAGGCATGGATGGGCACTGATGAGGCAAGGATGGGCACAGATGAGGCATTTCTGGGCATAGATGAGGCATGGATGAGCACTGATGAGGCATGGATGGGTACAGATGAGGCATGGATGGGGTATGGATGGGCACAAGTGAGCAAGCTGCTTGTTGTGGGGGCACTCGGCATGAGGGAGGGGCCAGGAGTGCCGGCAAGGGACCAGAGAAGAGGAAGATCTGGGCTGCTCTGTGCAAAACCACTGCACGGAGCTGGTAAGTATAACATGTTTGTTATTTTTAAGCAAAAAAAAAAAAAACAGGACTTTAATATCACTATAAGGTGCAAAACATAATCCATAAATAGAGTTGAGAGAACCCGAACTGTAAAGTTCGGGTTCATACCGGACTTTAGGGTGTCTATGTCCCGAACCCGGACATTTGAGAAAAAGTCCGGGTTCGGGGTTCAGGTATTTTTTCGCACCTGTTGAATAGCTGCCGGGCAGCCAATCAACAAGCGTTTCACTTGTTTGCCCTTAGAAGCCATCACAGCCATGCCTACTAATGGCATGGCTGTGATTGGCCAGTGCATCATGTGACCCAGCCTCTATATAAGCTGGAGTCACGTAGTGCTGCATGTCACATCATCTCATACTAGTGTAGGGAGAGGATGCTCTGCTGCTGTGAGGGACAGATTAGCTTTAGAAAATCATCTCATACTAGTGTAGGTAGAGGATGCTGCTGCTGCTGTGAGGGACAGATTAGCTTTAGAAAATCTGTTAAAACAGCGATTTATTGGTGGGTGGGTGCTAGAGGAGCTTTTTGTTTGCTAGAGTACATTTTGTTTGCTAAGCAAAGTGCCTCATATAAAACCTAAGCAATTTTTCTGTTTGTTAGGTGGGTGCAGTGCACTTGCAACTGCTTGTGTGTCAGGGACACTACTTTAATCATGTTCTGTTAGTTCAGTTGGCAACATTTTGGCATATTTAACCACTTCTCGCGCGGCGTATAGACAAATGACGTCCGGGCGGGTGGTTCATTATCCTGACTGGACGTCTATTGACATCCTCAGGATGATCCGCAATCGCACGCCCCCGGGGGTGCGCATTGCGGCGATCGGTGATGCCGTGGGTCAGTCTGACCCACCGCATTACCGACCGAGGTAAAAGGCTTCCGTGGAAGCCTTTTACCATGTGATCAGCCATGACCAATCACGGCTGATCACAGTGTAAATAGGAAGAGCCGAACATTTATCAGCGCAGCCACCCTCAGGATCACCCCACTGCACCACCAGGGAGCCGTTCAGGACCACCAGGGAGCCCCCCCCCAGACATCGTGAGGAGGCCGCCCAGGACCACCAGAGAAGGAACATGGAGGCCGCCCAGGACCCCCAGGGAGCCCCCACTAGACCACCAGGTAAGGGCTATATAGTGCACTGTAGGGATGGCACTGTGCCCATATATGATGTCTGCCAGTGCCATCCCTAACAGTGCTTGTTGAACCAGTGCCCACCACTGCCACCTATCAGTGACCACCTGTGCCCACCTGTGTAACCTATCAGTACCCACCTGTACCACCTATCAGTGCCTACCTGTGCCACCTAAAAGTGCCCACCTGTGCCACCTAAAAGTGCCACCTATCAGTGCCCAGTGCTACTTATCAGTGCCGCCTATGAGTGTCCATCAGTGCCGCATATCAGTGCCACATATCAGTGCCCCTCAGTGTTGCTTGTCAGTGCCGCCCATCAGTGCTGCATATGTGCCCCATCATCAGTGCAACCTTATCAGTGCCACCTCATCAGTGCCAATCTGTACTGCCTCCTCAGTGCCTATCAGTCTAGCCTCATCAGTGCCCATCATTGTAGCCACATCAGTGCCCGTCAGTGAAGGAGAAAATGTACTTTATACAAAGTTTTGTGACAGAAACAAAAAAAATGTTTTTTTTTTTCAAAATTTTCGGTCTTTCTTTTTATACCGCAAAAAATAAAAACTACAGAGGCAATCAAATGCCACCAAAAGAAAGCTCTATTTGTGGGAACAAAAGGATAAAAAGTTTGTTTGGGTACCGCGTCACACGACCGCACAATTCTCAATCAAATCGCAACAGCACTGAAAGGTGAAAATTGGTCTGGGCGGGAAGTGTTCTAAGTGCCCGGTATTGAAGTGGTTAAATACTGCTTTTACATTGCAGTTAGACAAATTACATTTTTTTTTTTTTTGGTGCAAAATATTACATTTGCGGCCAGCGGGGCATTTCTTGCACAAAATTAAAAATTGCGTCTACATTGCTGGTTTTAAAAAAATATATATATATATTCTAAATACTACATTTGCGGCCAACGGTGCATTTCTTGCACAAAAATAAAAAGTGCGTCTACATTTTTTTTTAAATATGTCTCAATATTTTGGGGGCTACCCCAATTAGAAAAAACAAACAAACATAAAAAAAAAAACAGTGTTGGCTACCTCCTCCTCCTCCACCGCCACTTCCACCTACACCGCCACGGTCACCGCCTCCTCAACCTCCTACTCCACATCCACCTCCTCCATTTTTTTATGTGATTTTAAGTTATTTCCCTATCCACATTTGTTTGCAGGACACTTGTCCTACTCTTACCCCCATTTTGCATCCTTTTGCAGTCCTCTAGCCCTTTCCAGGACTTTTTTAGAGCCATTTTAGTGCCCAAAAGTTCGGGTCACCATTGACTTCAATGGGGTTCGTGGTTAAGTTCGGGGCAGAACTCAAACTTTTTCGCGAAGTTCGGCCGAACCCACTGAACCCAAACATCCAGGTGTCTGCTCAACTCTAGCCATAATGTTTGTGATTAGGAATGAGTTGAATTTATCTGCATTCCGTTTGCGTGGGGGGGGGGTTCCGAACTGATGAAATTCTGAGCATTATTCCAAACCCATATGAAGTCAACAGGAGACTCATTTTTAAAATAATTTCTGGGCATTTTAAAGGCTTATAGGCATGGGATTGTCAAACAAATTGCATGGCGGGGGCTGGAGCTTGGGCTCTGTACAAATGCAAAAAAAAAAATCTGAAAAAATAATGTTCGGTGGTGAGCAATAGTTTTAATTATGCTTAAGGTGAGTGTTTGAGGTATAACTAAAGGCAAAACTTTTGTTTGTCGTGTACAGAGTGGAGAGGGATTAGAACAGCTGTCAGTTTTTATTGCTTTCTGTGCCCCCATTACGGAGATTCATCCCCTCTATTTGTCCTGTGTACCGTTATCATAGAAAGTGAATGTAAAAGAAAATCCCAAATTTTGGGCTGTCCCCAGAAAAGTAATAGATGGGAAATCATCCAATGGGGACACTAGTTCTGGTTACCTGAGGGTCCCCAAGAGATTCTCTTAATTTGCCGGGATTTCCTCTCACTTCCTGTTTGGCTATGGGACAGGAAGTGAGGGTAAATCTCCCCACACAGACATGGGACACAGATGTTAAAAATAAACCTTACAGTGGTTATATAGTAATCCTTCCTTACTCTATTCAAAATGAAAAAAAAAAAAAAACGTTTTGCCTATAGTTCTACTTTAAAGCTTAAATATGCCATGCTGCAAAGTGTCGCACATGTACCTATTGTAGCAGGGTGGCCCCATACCACTGGCTAAAATGGTGGTTTATGCCAGATTTTGTAAGAAGCGAGCACACTAATGGCACAGGTGTGTGCTGGCTTCTTATGAGAGCCAGCAATAGAGCTCAGAGCCCCACCCACCTTTACCACGTGATCAGCGTGTCCAATGAGAGATGACCTCAAATGTAAACATATGAGATCATCTCTCATGGATGGCTCTTCCTCCTCACAGAGACAGCGTGTAAGGAGGGAGAGCTTCTGGGCTGCATGTGAGTGACTTTCATTACACAACAGTGAAATACCAGTGCCCAAACAGTGCCCAAAACAGTGCCAGTCAGTGTCACAGTGCCAGTGTCACAGTGCCCACCTGTGCCAGTCATAAGTACCCACCTGTGCGATTCATCAGTGCAGCATCATCAGTGCACATCTGTGCTGCCTCATCAGTGCACATTTTTGTCATCAGAGCCCATCTGTGCCAGTCATCAGTGCCCACCTGTGCCGCATAATTACTGCCCATCTGTGCCAGTCATCAGTGCTCACCTGTGCTTCATAATCATGGCACATCTGTGCTGCCTCATCAGTGCACATATGTGCCGCCTCATCAGTGCACATCTGTGTCATCAGTGTCCATCTGTGCCAGTCATCAGTGCCCATCTGTGCCAGTCATCAGTGCCCATCTGTGCCGCATAATCAGTGCCTGTCTGTGCCAGTCATCAGTGTTCATCTGTGTCGTATAATCAGTGCACATCTGTGCTGCCTTATCAGTGCACATCTGTGTAATCAGTGCCCATCTGTGCCAGTCATCAGTCCCCATCTGTGCTGCATAATCAGTGCCCATCTGTGCCAGTCATCAGTGTTCATTTGTGCTGCATGATCAGTGCACATCTGTGCCGCCTCATCAGTGCACATCTGTGTTATCAGTGCCCATCTGTGCCAGTCATCAGTGCTCATCTGTGCCACATAATCAGTGCACTTCTGTCTGGCCTCATTAGTGCACATCTGTGCCACCTCATCAGTGCACATCTGTGCCGCCTCATCAGTGCCCACCTGTGCCAGTCATCAGTACCCACCTGTGCCGCATAATCAGTGCCCATCTGTGCCACATAATCAGGACACAACTGTGCTGCCTCATCAGTGCACCTATATGCCGCCTCATCAGTGCACATCTGTGTCATCAGTGCACATCTGTGCCACCTCATCAGTGCACATTTGTGCCGCCTCATCAGTGCCCACCTGTGCCAGTCATCAGTACCCACTTGTGCCGCATAATCAGTGCCCATCTGTGCCAGTCATCAGTGCTCATCTGTGCCGTATAATTAGGGCACAACTGTGCTGCCTCATCAGTGCACATATGTGCTGCCTCATCAGTGCACATCTGTGTCATCAGTGCACATATGTGCCAGTCATCAGTGCCCATCTGTGCCAGTCATCAGTGCCCACCTGTGCCGCATAATCAGTGCCCATCTGTGCCAGTCATCAGTGCCCATCTGTGCCAGTCACCAGTGCCCATTTGTGCTGCAAAATCAGCGCACGTCTGTGCCACCTCATCAGTGCACATCTGTGTTATCAGTGCCCATCTGGGCCAGTCATCAGTGCTCATCTGTGCCACATAATCAGTGCACTTCTGTCTGGCCTCATTAGTGCACATCTGTGCCACCTCATCAGTGCACATCTGTGCCGCCTCATCAGTGCCCACATGTGCCAGTCATCAGTACCCACCTGTGCCGCATAATCAGTGCCCATCTGTGCCAGTCATCAGTGCTCATCTGTGCCACATAATCAGGACACAACTGTGCTGCCTAATCAGTCCACATATGTGCCGCCTCATCAGTGCACATCTGTGTTACCTCATCAGTGCTGTCTCATCAGTGCCCACCTGTGCCAGTCATCAGTACCCATCTGTGCTGCATAATCAGTGCCCATCTGTGCCAGTCATCAGTGCGCATCTGTGCGGCATAATCAGGGCACAACTGTGCTGCCTCATCAGTGCACATATGTGCCGCCTCATCATTGCACATCTGTGTCATCAGTGCACATCTGTGCCAGTCATCAGTGCCCGTCTGTGCCAGTCATCAGTGCCCACCTGTCGCATAATCAGTGCCCGTCTGTGCCAGTCATCAGTGTTCATCTGTGCCGCCTCATCAGTGCACATCTGTGTCATCAGTGCCCATCTGTGCTGCATAATCAGTGCCCATCTGTGCCAGTCATCAGTGCCCATCTGTGCCACATAATCAGTGCACATCTGTACCGCCTCATCAGTGCACATCTATGCCACCTCATCAGTGCACATCTGTGCCGCCTCATCAGTTCCCACCTGTGCTAGTCATCATTGCCCATCTGTGCCAGTCATCAGTCCCCATCTGTGCTGCATAATCAGTGCCCATCTGTGCCAGTCAACAGTGCCCAGCTGTGCTGCATAATCAGTGCACATCTGTGCTGCCTCATCAGTGCACATCTGTGTCATCAGTGCCCATCTGTGCCAGTCATCAGTGCCCATCTGTGCCACATAATCAGTGCACTTCTGTATGGCCTCATCAGTGCACATCTGTGCCACCTCATCAGTGCACATCTGTGCTGCCTCATCAGTTCCCACCTGTGCCAGTCATCAGTGCCCATCTGTGCCAGTCATTAGTGCTCCTCTGTGCCGCATAATCAGTGCACATCTGTGTCATCAGTGCCCATCTGTACAGCATCATCAGTGCACATCTGTGCCGCATCATCAATGCCACCTCATCAGTGCACATCTGTGCTGCTCCATCCAGCAACAAAAATATGGCCAAAAGATCCTTTTCCACCGAGGAGGCGTATCAAATTTTAAGTGCGACCAACGAGAGCAATCAGTGCACACCTGTGTCATCAGTGCCCCTCTGTGCCAGTCATCAGTACCCATCTGTACCAGTCATCAGTGCCCATCTGTACCAGTCATCAGTGCCCATCTGTGCCGCATAATCAGTGCACATCTGTGCCGCCTCATCAGTGCACATGTGTGCCGACTCATCAATGCACATCTGTGTCATCAGTGCCCACCTGTGCCAGTCATCAGTGCCCATCTGTGTCACATAATCAGTGCACATCTGTGCTGCCTCATCAGTGCACATCTGTGCTACCTCACTAGTGCACATCTGTGCCCACCTGTGCCTATCATCAGTGCACATCTGTGTCAGTTATCGGTGCCCATCTGTGCCGCCTCATCAGTGCACATCTGTGCCGCCTCATCAGTGCACATCTGTGCTGCCTCATCAGTGCACATCTGTGTCATCAGTGCCCATCTGTACAGCATCATCAGTGCACATCTGTGCCGCATCATCAATGCCACCTCATCAGTGCACATCTGTGCTGCTCCATCAGTGCAGGCTTATCCCCAGCAACAAAAATATGGCCAAAAGATCCTTTTCCACCGAGGAGGCGTATCAAATTTTAAGTGCGGCCAACGAGAGCAATGGGGAGCTCTCTATTTCAGATTCCTCTTCAGATTCTGAGTCTGATGTACATTATGAGCCCGTCCTCAGCAGTGACTGACTCAGAGGAGGAAGATAGTCCGCCTGCTAGACAAAGGCATTTTGGTGAGGAGGCAGTAGCATCCACCTGCACCACAGTGCCATCCACCAGCACCGCAGTGCCATCCACCAGCACCGCAGTGCCATCCACCAGCACCTCATTGCCATCCACCAGCACTGCACGACCATCCACCAGCACCGCACGGCCATCCACCAGCACTGCAGTACCTCAGCAAGAAAAGCCAACTACCAGTGGGGTGTCACCTCAGCCCCAAAAGGTTAGGACCCATGCTGACCTTCCCTATTCCCTTCAGAATCCCTTGTGGCTTCCTCCTAATTCAGGAGAAGCTAGAATTCCCCCTTTCACTGCCCAGACAAGAGTCCAGGTGGACACGGATAATTTTTCGCCAATAGATTTTTTCCAATTAATTTTTACAGAGGACATGCTTGCCTCAGTTGTGGCCCAGTGCAACTTGTATGCATGACAATTTATTGCAAGCGATACAACATCATATTACGCCCGTCCCATTGAGTGGAGAGACCTTACAGTGAAGGAGTTTAAGACTTTTTTGGGCCTCACATTTTGTATGGGACTCAACAAAAAAAATGAATTACGATCCTATTGTTCAACCCACCCCGTCGACCACATGCTGATCTTTTCCACGGTAATGCCCCGAACAAGATACCTGATAATAATGAGGTTCCTGCACTTCAACGATAACACACAGTTCCCTCCCCGAAATGACCCAAATTATGATAAGCTTTTTATAATTTGGCAACTAAAAAATTATTTTTCAGATAAATTCCCCCAGTTGTTTACCCCAGACCAACACATTTGTATAGATGTGTCACTAGTCAAATTTAGCGGGAGGCTGGGAATAAAGCAATATATCCAGAGCAAAAGGAATCACTATGGGGTCAAAGTGTACAAACTATGTGACCGAGCCATGGGGTACACTTATACCTTCATAGTGTACGAAGGGAAGGACTCCCAGTTGCATCCCCCTATTTTCCCGGACTATTTGGGATTGAGCGGGTAGGTTTTTTGGGACCTCATTTACCCACTTCTAGAGAAAGGCTACCACTTGTATGTAGACAACTTCTATACAAGTCTGTTCCAAAACCTTCACCGGAAGAACATGCCAGCATGTGGCACTGTCAGAAAGAACAGGAAGGGTTTTCTTCAAAGGCTTGTCAATATGAAGTTAAGAAGAGGGGAGATGGCAAGCCTGCGAAACAAGGAAATTCTGGCAGTCAAGTGGAGGGACAGAAGGGATGTCTACATACTGTTATCAATACACAATAATACCTTCATGGAGATCCCCAGAAGGAATGGCCCAATCCATAAGCCAAGATGTGTCCATGAGTACAATTTATTCATGGGGGGAGTCGACTACAGCGACCAAATGCTGGAACCATACCTTGCCACAAGACGGACATGAAAGTAGCAACTTATTTTTTTCAATTGGCCATATAAAACTGCTATGTATGTTACCGCAACTCCACCGAAAGCCCCCAACCCTTCCTTGGCTACCAGAAGGAAATTATCACCGCCCTACTATTCCCGAATGGCCCACCAGAAAATATTTGATCTGATGTTCTCAGTCGACTCTCCGAACGCAATTTCATTGATAAAATCACTCCCAGACCAACAGGCCAAAGACGCTAGAAAAGATGTAAGGTTTGTAGCAGTGGAGGAATCAGAAGAAACATCACTTATTATTGCTCCCAGTGCCCTTCCCAACCAGGCCTCTGCATAGGTGACTGCTTCCGCCGTTATCACACTTTAGTAAGTTATTAGTGATTATTAATCCTCAGTTCCTTTCATGTACATTCACACCCCTTATGCCATTGCTTGCTCTTGAACTGACCCTGGCTTGTTATTCGACCACGCCTTTGCCTGTCGCTTTTGTACATACCTTTGCCTGCTCCAGAACAGGCCCTGGCTTGTTATTCGACCGCGCTTCTGCCTACCGATTCTGTACATACCTCTGCCTGTTCTGGACCTGAACCTGGACTGTTTGACCATGTTTTTTGCCTGCCTCTTGGACTGATCTTGAACCCTGCTACTGGAGTAGTGAAATTCACAACACAGGGGTCTCACATATGTGAGGGGCTCCAGAATTGTTTTTTTGGGTGAAGAAAACTTTTTTTTGTTTTCTCTCTCCCCAGATTAGGGTCTGGAGACCCAGAAGCTTCAAAGAGATTTGAG
Source organism: Glandirana rugosa (assembly GCA_018402905.1). Taxonomy (NCBI): domain Eukaryota; kingdom Metazoa; phylum Chordata; class Amphibia; order Anura; family Ranidae; genus Glandirana; species Glandirana rugosa. The sequence continues at coordinate 877,008 of BLSH010235833.1, read as the reverse complement.
TGGGAGAAGCCTCTACCTCTGTCCCCATTCTGTCCTGACCGAGGCCCTACTTCTGCCTGCTGCCAGTAGGACTTACTGCCAACATGCCCCTGCCTGCCGCATGAACTGACCACACCTCTGCCTGCTACCTGTACTATGGACCATGTTCCTGTCTACTACCAGGACCAATATTTTGGCACTGTTGATAATATCTCTGCCTGCATTGACCCTGGACTGTATATGGACAGTATCCTTGCATGCCGCCTGTACTGACTATGGACAGTATTCCTGCCTGTTGCCTGGACAATTGCATTCGCTGTCACTGACCAAGTCCCTGCCTGCTGCCTGGACAAGTGCTATCCTCCTGTGGACAACTGCGCATCTAAAACCACAGGTAATCTTTTGTTTACCATTTGCTCAGCAGAATGTATTTTGGTATGCGCATGCTATGTGTCCCTAGAACACCAGACGGTGTTCTTTGCATAATGGGCCCCTGTATGTGGCAAGGCTGTTCAAAAGTCTCACACATTTGGTATCGCCATACTCAGGAAGTGTAGCAGAATGTATTTTGGGGTGTCATTTTTGCTACGTACATGCTATGTGTTAGAAATATCTTATAAATGGACAACTTTGCATAATAAAAATGAGCTTTCATTTTTTCCCACATTTTCCAAAAACTTCTGGAAAAAAATGAACCATTCAAAAGACTCATTATGCCTCATAGGTTATACGTTGGGGTATTAGCTTTCCAAAATGGGGTCATTTTGTGGGCATTTCCATTGTCCTGGTGCTCCAGGGCCTTCAAAATTGTAATAGGTGGTTGAGAAATTAGAGCAATTTATGCTTCTAAAATGCCTGAAGATGCTAGTTCATTGTTAGGCCTCTGTATGTGGCCAGGCTGTGTAAAAGTCTCACACATGTGGTATCGCCATACTCAGGAGGAGTAGCAGAATGTATTTTGGGGTGTCATTTTTGCTATGTACATGCTAAGTGTTGGAAATATCTTATAAATGGACAACTTTGCTTAAAAAAAACGTGGTTTCATTTTCTGGAAAAAAATGAACCGTTCAAAAGACCCATTATGCCTCATAGATTATATGGTGGGGTGTTAGCTTTCAAAAATGGGGTCATTTTGTGGGCGTTTCCATTGTCCTGGTGCTCCAGGGCCTTCAAAATGTAATAGGTAGTCAACAAGTTAGAAGTGTAATTTATGCTCCTAGAACACATGACGGTGCTCCCTGCATGCTGGGCCTCTCTGTGTGGCCAGGCTGTGAAAATGTCCCACACATGTGGTATCACCATACTCAGGAGGAGTAGTAGAATGTGTTTTGGGGTGTAATTTATGGTATGCATATGCCATGTGAGAGAAATAGCAAACTAATATTGATAAAAAGGCACCCGTAATGAAAATATGTATGTATAAAGATTTACTCAAAAATGAGATTAGTCATATACATATACACTGTCAGACGGCCCAAAAAGGACCCCAGGCTATATTCTGACACACAAAAGGACCCCAAATATAGGGGTTGTTCCCAAGGTAAGCAAAGCCAATGAAGAAATTGGTGATAAATCACCCAGAATACCTTCCAGGAACAATATGTATAAAAAATGAATTTTATTGAAGACAGGTTAAAATAATACACAAGACCATATCACCATTGTAGAAGACAAGTTAAAATAAACAACTTTGTCTAGCAGGTCACGCGTGGCCCATACACACTCCACAGTCATCCACACAGACACCCATGGTGCACCAACCTAGATGGAAAAACTGTCTGGTGTCAGTGTCCTATGTTGAGCTCCTCAATATATGGACATAACTATTGAGATGCCAGGGTATCAAATAGGCCAGGGCAGAACCAGTTCCCAACCACAGTTGCAGGGAAAGGGTGAATCCCCATGTGGTCAAACAACTGACTGGATAGGGAGCAGAGGGCTAAATGTAGATGGTAGTCCCACATTGAAATTGTAAACACTTTCCCCAGGTGCTAAGTCATAGCTTGATCTCATGAAGAGGGCGTGACATCTGCCAGTATTTCAATAAGTGATGAATGGTGTACACGGTCCACAGTGGACGCACTAGCAGACGGTCCCACAGCAACAGGGGTGAGGCTGAATTAATCTATATGTGTCATCCAAAAAGCCCGTATGCTGCACATAACGTTCAGTAGCCCTGTCTAAGTATATCACATCAAGGTTGTGTAGATAGCTGGATAAGCCGGAAGGGCTATATGGGGGTGGTGATATACCACAACATTTGTCAGTCTGCTCCCTATGGTGCTATAAGCTGACCCAAGTCACCAGGAAGAGCACACCAATAGAGGAAAATATAACAAACACCGCAAGGATACTGTCCCTGAGTAGCGGTGAAAAGGGTAAAACTAAGGCAGTGTCACTGGATAATGCTGTACACAACCTGTGATGCAACGCCCATCCCATTCATTGTCATATCAGAACATAGTCTATGCTACTGAGTCCTGAGAGACTGTGGCACTATAAAGCAATAAAGCCGCAAATGGCCATGTCTCACCGACATCCAGGGACTGCAGGGGCGGTATCCATCAGCAATAGAGTGCCAGACTTAACTGTCAATTGTCCATAAACGGTGTACTGCCATCTGGTGGATGAATCCACAGGAGGCTTCCAGAAAAAGTTACAGCCATCTCTCGACCGTCCCACGGGGTGGGGGGAGGTGCCAGGGACATGTGCGGCCTGCGGTGGTGACGCTGCTCTGACGCGTTTCGTCCACCAATCACAGACTTCCTCGGAGCAAGGAGGGCTGAGAAATATAGTCTTTAAATACCCTGTGTTAAAGTCATGTAATTACATCTCGAAACCACCTGGGGTCCTCGGTTTTCCTCCCATTCTCTGCATACTCTTATTAAACAGTGGTATCATGCTACAGGATCTTGTCATTTCACATTTGACCACCAGATGTCTCCAGTGTGTCTAAACCCTCAATGCATTCACCACGTTCCATTCAACCAATTATGTTTGTATTAGTATTAAGGAGCGATCCAAAATGACAGAAATGATTTCAAATAGCCTTTAGCATTTAACAACCACATTTTCATAAACAAATAATAGGTAATCACAACGCAACTCTAATTACACTATCGGTTGGACTGAGCGGTTGGCTGAGACTGAGTTAGATGCTGCAGCCTGCAAAGCATGCCGACGGGGAGGGAAACCAGCGGCTGGGCACCCTAGGTGGCTGCCTAGTTTGCCTAGTGGTAGCACCGGCCCTGAGCAGCAGAACCCAGAACAGCAAAAAGCAATTGAATCCTGCTCCTCTCCTCTGTTACAAGGACCGATCCAACGATTGTGTCTCCGTTTGAAACAAAAAACGAGGGAACATTGTCTCCTCTCCTCGTCCTAAGTTAACGAAAAACGACAAGACCCAAGACGACGAGTCCCGGCCACGATGGTGATCCGTTTGATCCGTCGGTGGATCCCACGGGTCGGCGACCAAAGGGAGGGGCAGCCGTACGAAACGTCCGACGTCGTAGATTGAGTCAGAGTCGGTTGGCGAGTCAGGTTGGCTATCACATTAATCTCAACGCAACACTAATGGATAATAAACAAATACTTTTACACCAACAATTTACGATTTCCGATAAACTTTAGTAAAGACAGTAAAACCTAGCGAGGAATT
>BLSH010235833.1:829838-840799 GCA_018402905.1 Glandirana rugosa | reverse complement strand
CGAGTCGACACGAGACACGGAACCTCATTTCTCTACCCAATAAATAGACAAGAGTCTGAAAAATTCTATAAAGTCACATCTTTAGTGAAAAAGTGTGTCAAATTTTCGTCTAATAGAGATTTGTTATATGGCGTATAAAATCACGTTAAATCCTCTAGTCTAATACGAGATTTGTAATAAATATAAACGTGTTGAGGTCCAGACCCGACCTCATTCCTCAACCCTCAATAGACACTGGACCCTCGAAATCACTTAAGGTAAAACCCACATTTAGATGAGGTCACGATAACACTTATGGCAACCATCGAGATAAATCGTGGTAAACGGTAAAAACTCCGAACCCGAACGATTTTTGAAATGTCCGGGTCCGGGTCCGTGCCACGGACACCCAAAAGTTCGGTACGGACCCGAACGTTACAGTCCGGGTTCGCTCAACACTATTCACGATATAAAGACACAGGGGTTTATTTACTAAAGCGTTCAGTGGAGTAAATTTACTCCTGAGAGTTATTTAACTCTCAAAAATGGCAAATGGTGCTAAATAGAGCTACCAACGGTATTCACAATAGCACTGGAGTAGATTTACACCCAAAATGGAATTCACTAAAGCTCCCAGGTCACAGATAACTCCCAACTCCTTACTCCAGCCCAGACCTGGAGTTGTGCAAATATAAATAATGTTTAGAGCATAATCTGATCTCCTAAATTGCACTAAAATATGCGGTATATTGTTTAGAGATAATCTGCTTTTAAACTGTGTGAAAAAGTGATTTCTACACTGAAATATCTTAAAAAGTCTGAGAACAGATAAATAACCCATCTCTTTACTCCAAGGCACAGAGCACAGCTGAGCACAACTGAGCATGCTCAGACACAAAACAACTCTCAAAATAACTTTCATGGAGAGTAGTTAGTAAATACCAAAATGAGTGTTATTTTACACACATTTTTTTGGGAGTGAAGAGGAGAGTTATTTTGCCAAGTGCAAGTTTCTGCCATTCATTCTAATGGTACAATTGTTACTTTATCAAATAAATCCATTCCATGTATGAAAATAAATGTATCTTTCTCTCAAAGCTGTCTTTACAAACCACAAACAATACCATTTCTTATGGAAATTTAAAATTAGTGCCATTTTTTTTTTATTCTTTTCAAATGATCGTAATTTGAGCCCCAAAAATGTGATATGTGTACCAACATCAGAAATAAAAATGTCATTACCAAAAATCTGAGGATAACTTTAATATAACTATTTTTTTAAATTATATAATAATTTATTATATAATATTTAATATATTCTATGTTCACGCAGCAAGAACCACCAAAAATCTCAGATTACATTTAGAAGATTTACTCCTGACTAATGTAAGTCCTATATATTCCTAGACATGCAGTATCTGTGTATTATGTGTAGGAGAACTTGCGGTGTGTAAGCCCTGTGGTAACAACTCTGCCAGCCATTGGAGAGGTCCTGAGTTTGATTCCCAAGCACGTTGCTTTATGTAGAGATGTTGTTTGTGCTCTCTATGTTGTTAACATGACTCAGGGCCTTACCTAAATTATGGCTAAATGTAGTATTTATGTGTAGGAGGGTTCCAACACCATTGCAAATCTTGCCAGATATACAAGCTAGGCAATGGGGATGCCTGCCTTTACACGCGCATGATCTTTAGTGGCATCCCAGTATTAGTCCGTAGGGTTCAATATTGAGTTGGCCCAGCCTTTGCAGCCATAACATCTTCAACTCTTCTGGGAAGGCTGTCCATAAGGTTTAGGGTGTTTGTCTATCGGAGTATTTGGTCATTCTTCCAGCAGTGCATTTATGAAGTCAGGCACTGATGTTGGGTGAGAAGGCCTGGCTCACAATATCCGCTCTAATTCAGCCAAAGGGTGTCCTATCTGGTTGAGGTCAGGACTCTGTGCAGGCCAGTCAAGTTCCTTCACCCCAAACTCACTCATCCATGTCTTTATGGATCTTGCTTTGTGCACTGGTCCAAATCATTTGGTGGAGGGGGGATTATGGTGTGGAGTTGTTTTTCAGGGGTTGGTTTGGCCCCTTAGTTCCAGTGAAGGGAGCTCTTAAGGCATCAGCAAGACATTTCGGGCAATTTCATGCACCCAACTTTGTGGGAACAGTTTGGGGATGGCCCCTTCCTGTTCCAACATGACTGTGCAGCAGTGCACAAAGCAAGGTCCATAAAGACATGGACGAGGGAGGTTGGTATGGAGGAACATGACTGGCCTGCACAGAGTCCTGACCTCAACCTGATAGAACACCTTTTGGCTGAATTAGAGCAGAGACTGCGAGCCAGGCCTTCTCATCCAACATCAGTGCCTGACCTCACAAATGCACTTCTGGAAAAATGAACAAACATTCCCATAGACACTCCTAAACCTTATGGGCAGCCTTCCGAGAAGAGTTGAAGCTGTTATAGCTGCAAATGGTGGCCCAACTCTATAATGAACCCTGGGCTGCCGTTATAGTTCATGTGTGTGTAAAGGCACATTTCCCACTACTTAGGACAATCTATTGTATATTACTTGTGATATTGAGCATGGCTATGGACTTAGGGCTGGTTCACACCACAGCGATGGACAGCACATTTGCTCACTGCTCAATAGCTTAGTGGCTAGCAAAACCACCTGGCACCCAAAAGGTTGCTGGTTCACGTCCTGGATAAGCTAATGCTTGTGTTGAAGTTTATAATAAACCTCTGGTTGGGTTTCTCACCACAATCCAAAGACAGGCTGGCATTTTATTAGTCTCCTGTCCAAATAGTCTGTAATGTAAGCAAGTTATTTTGGGACTTTAAATTGGAAGCTCATTGCAGCCAGGGACTTGGACATTTCAAATTGTAGGGTTTACACTGCACAGGTTCATCTGGTTAGAAAACTGTTGGTTGCATCAAGTGCTTCTCAACTCCAGTCCTCAAGGCATCCTAACAGGTCATGCTTTCAGGATTTCCCTCAGATGAAACAGCTGTGGTATTTACCAAGGCAGTGAAACTGATCAAATCACTTGTGCAAAAATAATAGAAAGCCTGAAAACATGATCTTTTGGGGGTACTTGAGGACAGGGTTGATAACCACTGACTTAAGCCCCGTACACACAGTACAATGGTTGTACAACCAGCTTGTTGTACGATCATCAGCCTCATGCACACGGTTGAATGGTCGTATACAAGTCGTACGAACGACTGTGGTATGCAAAATCGTTCATAAGTATGCGCGATTAGAACAGCCTATGTATGACGGTCGTACAACAGGAGTTGTATGAGCAGACTAGAAAACTTGGTAGTACCAACAAGCGGTCGTACGACTGTTGTATCATGTGTACAGAGAAGTTGGTCCAACAAGTTGTACTCTGCAAAACACGCATGCTCAGAAGTCAGGAATGGCCGGACACTAATTACATGTTCCTGAACTTTCTCTTTATAAGTTCATTACATGTCACTACGTTCGGCTTGGTCGCATGTTGGTTGTATGATCGTTCAGTGCATGTCAGTATGCAAGTTACATTATCCAACATGCGATGTGGTCCGTTCAGTCGTACGACTGTCGAACCGTGTGTACGAGGCTTTAATACGCGTGATTAGAACAGCCGTCATACAACGGTTGTACAACTGAAGTTGGATGAGCAGACTAGAAAACTTTGGTTGTACAACAAGCGGTTGTATGACCTTTGTACCGTGTGTACAGAGAAGTTGATCCAACAAAGTTGTACGTGCAAAACAGGCATGCTCAGAAGTCAGGAACGCTCAGAAGTGTCCGTTCTGGGAAACCTACGTTCCTAATTCACAAATCACATTCACCTGAACTTCCTCGTTATACGCTCGTAACACGTCACTACGTTAGGCTTGGTTGTACGATCGCTTAGTGCATGTCAGTACGTGAGACACAACAGCCAACATCCAACTTGGTCCAAAGTTGGACATTTGGTTGTACAACCGTTGTACCATGTGTACGGGGATTTAAGCCTCGTACACACGGTCCGACGGTCGTACGACCAAACGGACCAAATCGCATGTTGGATAATGTAACTTGCATACTGACATGCACTAAACGATCGTACAATCAACATACGACCAAGCCAAACATAGTGATGTGTTATGAATGTATAAAGGGAAAGTTCGGGTGCATGTAATTAGCGTCCGGCCATTCCTGACTTCTGAGCATGTGTGTTTTGCACAATACAACTTGTTGGACCAACTTCTCTGCACACACAATACAACGGTCGTACAACCGCTTGTTGGTACTATCAAGTTTTGTAGTCTGCTCATACAACTCCTGTTGTACGTAGGCTGTTCTAATCGCACGTACTAACGATCGATTTCTCATACAACGGTCATTTGTACGACTTGTTGTATATGACCGTCGAACCGTGTGTACCAGGCTTTAGAATTTTGTCCTGGACTTATACGATAAACATAGCCAAGGGTTAACCCAGCAAATAGTATTGGTATGGCAGCCTCTCAGGTGAAATAAATTAGAAAAGACAGGTTGAAAGATACTGGTGGGCGTGTACTTCTATTGGGCGGTCATTTGTACGACTTGTTGTATTGTTGTATATGACCGTCGAACCGTGTGTACCAGGCTTTAGAATTTTGTCCTGGACTTATATGATAAACATAGCCAAGGGTTAACACAGCAAATAGTATTGGTATGGCAGCCTCTCAGGTGAAATAAATTAGAAAAGACAGGTTGAAAGATATTGGTGGGCGTGTACTTCTATTGGGCGTGTGCCAGTGCTAGCTTATATAAGGCACTTCAGTAGGGGGTGCTGGTTTGGCCTGATGAGAGGTCAGGTTTGGTGCTGTGGTTTTTGTGGAAGAAGCAATGATATTTTGCTAATGACAAATGTTCTACGAGAGCTGTTTGTTTGCTGAAATGATTGTGCATTTTGACCATCAAAAGTGGCTTGATTTTACCATGCTGTCTGATTGGGGTGTGTGTTGTTTGTCTTATACTCAATGTTCTTGGTTTAATCTGTGCCTTTTTTTAATATTATGTTGTAATGCTTTGTTAGAATGACTGTTAATTATCTTTCTGTAATTTTGCAGCTAATAATGTCATGTGGGTGTTTAGTCATTTTATGAAATGTGTGGGCAGTTATGGACGGTGAACCTAAAATTGACCACTGTAAGGTTTAGTCCAATTTTAGATTGTAAGCTCCTAATGAGCATGACCCTTTGAACCCAATTGCTGTTTTGCTAAATGTGTATATACTGCAAATACTTTAATACCAGTAAATATGTACGTGTTTCTGTTGGCAAAATAAAATGAAATTAATTTTGCTTGTTCTTTTGTAACTTTAATTCGTTTTGGAGGGTGGTGGTTTTGGGGAAGTGGATTACCTTTCTTAGGGCCAGATCACACTGCTGCGGTGTCCAAAATCGCATGTGATTTGCACTGCAGTGCAAATCTCATGCGATCTGTGCTATGCAAGTTCAGCCATACAGATAGTATGGCTGAATTTGCATCGCATCCTGACCAAACTCGCACGGGACCCTTTTTTTTTTGTTACGGAGCAGAATCAGATCACATGGGTGTTCACATCGATGCAATCTGATTCCTGTCTGAATTTGCAGTTTGCAGTGCGATCTGCAAACTGATTTGGGGATCTCAGCTTTCCATTGACTCAGCTAGCAGTTTGCATATGGCAGTGGGAAGTATCTAAGTTGCGTGTGATGCGGGAACCCGCAGCGAATTCGCAGGGTTGCCCTATCGCACTAGTGTGAACCAGCATTGAGAAGTCATCTTATTTATATTTGCATAGTCATTACAGATATACATCAGTAGGAAGTATAATGTGGCTGGAAACAGGAAGTGCTGTGTGCACATGGGCTGCAAGCAACTGTGTGGTGATGCCAAATAATTCAATGAACCCCACCCACACCACATCTAGCTCCCACATCCTCCCCTACATTAAACAAAAATGTAATTTAACTTGCTTGCGGCTATAATGTATTGTCCTCCCAATCCATACCAAGCCCTTTGACTCGGGTGGATTTTAAGGGGAAGCCCACTCCAAATGTTACAAAATGCTGGGGGATTCCCCCAAACTCCAGACCCTTTCTGTGCATGCAGCCTGGAGGTCAGGATGGGGGGGACAAGTGAGGGCCCCCCTCCTGGAACAAACCAGGCCACATGCCTTTAACATGATGGGGGGGTGTGCTTTGCGGTGGCTCTCTGTGCGCCCCCCCCCCTCAAAGCCTCTTGTACCTATGTTGATGGGGACAAGGGCCTCTTCCTGACAACCGTGGTGGTTGGGGGGCTGATTGAAATGTGGAAGCCCCCCCTTAACAAGGGGGCCACCAGATCCTGGCCACCTATGTGAATGTGTATTGGGGTACATCATGCCCATTCACTGTAAAAATGTATTTAAAAATGTAGACATTTTTTGTCCCATCTTTTATGTTAAAAAGTGTGTCGCGATGTACATCCATGCTCAATAGGGGTGGTCCCACGGTTCGACTTAAAAGTATGTTCGAATCGAACAGTGGGGGGGTTGCCGAATCCTGAACATTATGGGGTGCTGGTGGGAAATTTGAATGGCCCATAATTCAGTGAAATTGTGGGGGAATGCCGCCTGCTGATTGGCCAAAGAATGCACATGACCTGCGTGCTTTGGCCAATCACAGCATGCTCTGCGGTGAGAGCCACGATTGGCCAAAGGAAGGATGCCTTTGGCCAATCATTGCTCAGCGGGTCTGAGTCCACGCCCACACTATATAAGGCCACTTACACAGAGGCCGAATATAGTGAAAACATTTGCGGAGGTAGCAAAAGGTTAGGCAGTGGCATATATATATATATATATATATATATATATATACACAGTACAGTGTGTATATAATACACTGCATTTATTTCAGGTACTTATATAGCGCTGTCGCTTTACATATATATTGTACATTCACATGAGTCCCTACCCTCAAGGAGCTTACAATCTATGGTCCCTAATTCACATTCATATATATATTAGGGCCAATTTAAACAGGATCTAATTTACCTACCTGCATGTCTTTGGGAGGAAACTGGAAGAATCCTGCACAGGGAGAGCATTCAAACTCCAGGTAGGTAGTGTTGTAGTTGGGAATTGAACGTGTGACCTATTTGCTCCCAGGCGAAAGTGCTAACCACTACACCACTGTGTAGACTATATACAGTGCATGCATACTCGGATAAGGGTCTGGCATAGATTTTAAGTAGAACTGCACGCCAAAATTAAACAGAAATGTTGAGTAGGGGTCCCCCGCAAAGTTCGTACCAGGCCCTTCAGGTCTGGTATGTATTTTAAGGGGAATCCCATGCCAAATTTTGGGGAAAATGGCGTTGGGGTCCCCCCACAATGCAAACCAGACCCCAAAGCACCCTCCCCATGTTGAGGGCATGTGGCCTGATAAGGTTCGGAGGGGGCACACTCACTCGTCCCCAACCCCCTGCCATGCCAGGGCTGCGTGCTCGCATTAGGGTCTGGTTTGGATTTTGGGGAGGGCCCAACACAATTTTTTATTAATTTGGTGTGGGGTTCCCCTTAAAATCCATACCAGACCCAAAGGGCCTGGTATGGACTGGGTGGGACCCCCAACACAATGCTTTTTCAGTGATCTTTATCTATATTGCAGGGAACCAGCAATGCATTCCAGCCACGACCGATTTTTAATGACAATTTTTCCTTTACAAATGTAATTCTGCGGTGCCACTGTTCTAAACATCACAGAGATCCATACTAAGGGGACCCATCAAGCACAATATTTAAGCACTTGCTGCCCGCCCGCCGCAGCGTGACTGCGGCAAAGTGGTTCGTTATCGCAAACCGCCCACACCTGACGGCAGCGGTGATGACTAGCATTGTGAGCGCGCGCATGCTGCCAGAGGCATGCTTGCACGCTCACTGTGTTCCGGGGGGGGGCAGGGAGTGGGTAGGGCAGACTCAATCGCCGCTGGCTACCCGCGATGGCCCCTCTGCAGTGAATGAAAGGAGGTCGGTGTATGTAAACATGGATCTCCATTCGGACAGAGGGGGAAGGGCGGTGATCACAGGCTTCCTGTATATGGAAGCCATGATCACTTCCCTCACCCTGGTAGCCCAGCCCCCATACAGTTAGAACTCCCCATAGGGAACACGGTTAACCCTCTCCAGGTTAACCCCTTCACTGCCAATGGCATTTCTACAGTAAGCAGTGCATTTTTATAACACTGATCGCTGTATAAATGCCAATGGTCCAAAAAAAATGTCTAAATGGTCCGACATGTCTGCCGCAATATTGCAGTGCCGCTAAAAATCGCAGATCGCCGCCATTACTAGTAAAAAATGTAAAAAATACAACTCCAGAAATTAATTTGCATTATCCCTGAACACAGCAACTTTTGCGCAAACAAAACAATAAACGCCGATTGCAATTTTTTATTTAACAAAGATAAGAGGAAGAATAAAAATCGGCCAAAAACAAGTAAATAAAATGATTTTTATTTTTTTTACAATTGGATTTGTATTTTAGCAAAAACGAAGAAAAACTGGTTATTTTGAAAAATTGTCGCTCTTTTTTTATTTAGAGCGGGGATCACAAATGAAGCAGAGGAGATCAAATATCACCAAAAGAAAGCTCTATTTGTGGGTAAAAAAGGACGCAAATTTTGGTTGGGTACAACGTCGCACTACCACGCATTTGTCAGTTAAAGCGACGCAGTGCCAAATCGCAAAAAGTGCTCCGGTTCTAAAGCGTGAATTCCTTCCGGGGCTGAAGTGGTTAAAGGAATATTTTTTTTCACTTTAGCCATTATTAAAACCACTGCTCCTGAAAAAAAAAATTAGAAACTTTTTTTTTCTATTCAGACATGTGCCCTGGGGCTAAGGCTGTTACAATTAGAGAGAGGGGTGGTAATGTTTTTTTTTTTTTATGGCAATGAACTTGCATACAACCGCAAGTTCAATCCCAGCCAACATCAACACGTAACCTGAGAGGCATCTTCACAGGCAAATAGAGCTCGCATGTGTGCTATTTTACTCGAGTGTGTGAGAGCTGAAGTTGTAATTGCCTTTAACTGGGAATTATTTTAAGGCACTGCTGGAGTAGATTTGGGAGGTATAGTAAATCAGGGCCATTGTCCTGGGCACCATGAGCAGAGGAATGATGCAGCACACCATGGTAATTTGTGGGTGTGGCCAAATTGTGAGTAAAATGGGAAAGGTTTAAATTCATATGGTTAAGTCAAATCTGAGCCTACTCTGCTCTACATCAACAGTGTGTTTTGCACATAATGTAAAAGTGAATAAGAAGAAATGCACAGAGTGCAGAGGCCAATAATAAGTCACACACAGAATGCAGAGGTAAGGAATACATAATGCACAGTGCAGAGGTGAGGAATTAATAATACTTAATAATACTTAGACTGCAGAGGTCAAGAATCAGCAAAGCACAAAGTGCAGAGGTCATAAGCAAGTAACACTACAAAGTAGTATATTTGGTATTCATGTGTTTAGCACATAGCATGCATATGCAGCTTGTCCTCCATAGAATACATATACGCACACACTAACATACATACATAATACTCTCACATGCATACATACACACATTTACATAAATAAACGTACATACATGCACACTCACATACATGCATACACTCACATAGAACCATACATACACTTACATACATACTGTACTTGCATATACATACAGTACATACATACACATTTCAATACATGCATTTACTCAGAAACAGAAAACAAAACCTCGCCATCTGGTGCCACACTAAACAAAGAGAATCCTCTCTATACAGCGTGGGGACCCACAGAACATAAGCACATTGCAAACCTTGTTTTTAGAGTCCAAATTAGCAAACAGAGCTCTCTCAGCTTTCTTCTTCTGAGATCCAGGATCAAGCTCTAGTGAGATCTCTTCCTGATCATTAAATGCAGGTGGAGAGGGGTTTGAGTGGACCAGAAAGTCCGGGCCAGAACCAGCTCTGCCACGGAGGCCGGCAAAACCCGGGTCGGACTCAAAATGATCACGACAAGTATCGCCCGTTCATTGTGGTGCCTCACATAACGTCACAATATATATATATATATATATATATATATATATATACATACAATATCTTCCAAAAGTGAGTACACCCCTCACTTTTTTGTGAATATTATATTCTATCTTTTCATGTGACAACACTGAAGAAATTACACTTTGCTAAAATGTAAAGTAGTGAGTGTACAGCTTGCATAACAGTGTAAACTTGCTGTCCCCTCAAAATAACTCAACACAAGCCATTAATGTCTAAACTGCTGGCAACAAAAGTGAGTACACCCTTAAATGAAAATGTCCAAATTGGGCCCAATTAGCCATTTTCCCTCCCCTGTGTGATGTGACTCGTTAGTGTTACAAGGTCTCAGGTGTGAAAGGGGAGCAGGTGTGTTAAAGTTGGTGTTATTGCTAGGGATGCCCCGAAATTTCGGCGGCCGAAACATTTCGGCCGAAAATGGCATTTTCGGCACTTTGCCGAAAGAAAAAAAATGCAGATAATGAAACCAAAAAAGGGGCGGGGTCACGCAGGGTCGCCCCACCCCGCTTCATCCTAGCAGAGTCCTCAACTCCCTCCTCACGATCTCACTCTGTCACGGAGCTGCATTAAATCACTGGGCAGCAATGTAACAGTGTCCCGCCTCCTAGGCAGCCTCTTGTATTGGACGGCACAACGATCCAATGTCAGGAATCATTGTGCCGTGTGTCAGAGGAGGCTGTCCAGGAAGGACATTGTTACAGCGCTGCCCAGTGATTTAATGCAGCTCTGTGACACAGAGTGAGATCGTTGCTACTAGGCACAGACATCCAGGGCTCTTCTTGGACACCACAGACACTGGGAGGGAGGGGCGGGGGGAGCACATGAAAAAACATCCCGTGCTGAAATTAGATGCCGGTCACCCGAAAATCCACCCGCTTCCTCCCCCTCACTCTGTC
>BLSH010235833.1:806667-829105 GCA_018402905.1 Glandirana rugosa | reverse complement strand
ACAGATAAAGGGTTTCTGTTGGAGACCTATACTGCGACTCGTGCACGTGAGTTGAAGAAACCAGCTGGTACCGCTCCGGACAAGACTCACCTTGGACAGGACGATTTGGCGACATACCAGAACCGGTGGCACGACGTCGAGTCCAAGTCCCAGAACCGTCAGAAGAATATCGGATCCGGTAGAAATACATCTCGTTGTTAAGAAAAAAAGTCTAGGAGTCTCTCAAGAAAACGGTACTCCACGGTACAACTTGAAGGTCACTTATTAATTTAAAATTGATATTAATTAAAAGTGGAATATAATACAACTATATATAAAAGATATAAATATTTTTTAAAAAAACTGTCATTTTCGGTATCGGTTTCGGTTTTCGACCTAGTGCATCCTTCATTTTCGGTACCGGTTTCGGCACCAAAATTTCCATTCGGTGCATCACTAGTTAGTGCTCTCTCTCTCTCATACTAGTCACTGGAAGTTCAACATGGCACCTCATGGCAAAAGAACTCTCTGAGGATCTGAAAAAAAGAATTGTTGCTCTACATAAAGATGGCCTAGGCTATAAGAAGACTGCCAAGACCCTGAACCTGAGCTGCAGCACGGTGGCCAAGACCATACAGCGGTTTAGCAGGACAGGTTCCACTCAGAACAGGCCTCGCCATGGTCGACCAAAGAAGTTGAGTGCACGTGCTCAGCGTCATATCCAGAGGTTGTCTTTGGGAAATAGACATATTAGTGCTGCCAGTATTGCTGCAGAGGTTGGAGGGGTAGGGGTCAGCCTGTCAGTGCTCAGACCATACGCCTCACACTGCATCAAATTGGTCTGAATGGCTGTCGTCCCAGAAGGAAGCCTCTTGCATTATTTTGGAGCTTCCCAGCTCTATGTTCCACTGTGAACCTAAATACTTGAAGAGCAAGGAACCACCTTGTCACCTGACTGTTTTTCTCCTTGTTATCACGCATCCATTTAACCCCTACAGATCTGCGCTATTGCCGAAGTACGGCTCCAGCGCGGATCTGAAATGCCGGGACGACGTCCATGGACGTTGTCCCCTGTGCACACCGCACCATGGAGCGTGCCCGTGGGTCGGACGGACTCGATGTCCGCTCGAGATCCACGATCACCTGACAGAGCTGCAGAACGGGGAACCGCCGATGTAAAAACGGCGGTTCTCCATTCTGTGACAGGGGACATGACAGATCTACTGATCCCTGTCACTGGGATCAGTTAGATCTGTTATGTCCCGGCCAGCCCGCCCCCCCCCCACAGTTAGAACACGCCCAGGGAACACTGTTAACCTCTTCACTGCCCCCTGTAGGTTAACCCCTTCACTGCCAATGACATTTATACAGTAATCAGTGGATATTTAAATTTCTGATCGCTGTATAAATGTCATTGGTCCCAAAAATGTGTAAAAAATGTCCGACATTTCTGCTGCAATATCGCAGTCCCAATAAAAAAAAAAGATCGCCGCCATTACTAGTAAAAAAAAAAAAAAATAATAAAAACGCCATAAATCAATTCCCATAGTTTGTAGACGCGATAACTTTTGCGCAAACCAATCAATATACGCCGATTGCGTTTTTTTTATTTTTACCAAAAATATGTAGAAGAATATATATCGGCCTAAACTGATGAATATATATATATATTTTTTTTTATGGATTTGTATTTTAGCAAAAAGTAAAAAATATTGTTCTTTTTTGCAAAATTGTCGCTCATTTTTTGTCTATAGCGGTGATCAGAAATGACGCAGGGGTGATCAAATATCACCAAAAGAAAGCTCTATTTGTGGGAAAAAAAGGACGCAAATTTTATTTGGGTACAACGTCGCACGACAGCGCAATTGCCATTCAAAATGCGACAGCGCTGAAAGCCGAAAATTGATCTGGGCAGGAGGGGGGTTTAAGTGCCCAGTAAGGAAGTGGTTAAGAGAGGCATGATCAGTGACTATTTTGAATGGTCTCCCCAACAGGTAGTATTTCAGGTCATCTAAGGCCCATTTGATAGCTAAACATTCCTTCTCAACAATGGCA
Organism: Glandirana rugosa; assembly: GCA_018402905.1. Classification (NCBI taxonomy): domain Eukaryota; kingdom Metazoa; phylum Chordata; class Amphibia; order Anura; family Ranidae; genus Glandirana; species Glandirana rugosa. The sequence goes on along the minus strand of BLSH010235833.1, from coordinate 827,071 downwards.
TAGTTTTCTCATGTCTGTTGAGCTCCCAGTCTCTGACTTGGGACAGTACAACACCCAGTCCCACATCAGAGGCGTCTGTCTGCACCACAAACTCCTTTGTGAAATCTGGGGTCACAAGCACAGGTTGTGCACAAAGGGCTTGTTTCAACATTTGAAATGCCTTCTCTGCCTCAGGATTCCACTTGATCATGACCAACCCTCGATCCTTCGTCATATCCGTCAGCAGGCTGCAACGGTGGCAAAATTGGGTATAAAATGCCTGTAGTACCCGGTGATCCCCAGAAATGCACAAACTTGTTTTTTATCTATAGGTTAGGGCCACTTTTGTATTGCCTCAATCTTATTGATCTGAGGCTTAATCAGCCCCCGACCAATAAGGTAGCCAAGGTATTTGGCCTCCTCCAAACCTATGACACACTTTTTGGGGTTGGCAGTGAGTCCTGTTTTCCTAAGGGAATCCACTACTGCTTGCACCCGAGGCAAATGGGATTCCCAATCTGGGCTGTGAATGACTACATCATCCAAATAGGCGGCTGCTGGTAATGTGGTCTTAAGGTCTTATCCATAATTCTCTGGATTCCGCTCATAATGGAAGGACCCCTCAGAGGTAGAAAACACAGTTTTCTCTTTGGCAGACTTTGTTAGGGGTATCTGCCAATAACCTTTAGTCAGATCTACAGTAGTTATATACCGGACACCTCCCAATCTGTCAACAAGCTTGTCGCCCTGAGGCATTGGGTACGCATCGAATTTAGACACGCTGTTCAACTTCCTGAAATCATTACACAGCCTTATAGTTCCATCTGGTTTTGAAACCAACACTATGGGACTTGACCAATCACTGTGGAACTCCTCTATCATGTTCAGCTCTAACATGTTCTTTATTTCAGTTGCAACTGCTTCCCGCATTGCCTCGGGTATTCTATAGTGTTTACATTTATGCTGACACCTGGTTCCGTAATTATGTCATGCTGTATTACTGTCAGGCAGGTGAGAGAAAAAGTCTCTATTCTTACTCACAAATTCTTTAACGTCCTTCTGTTGGGCCACTGACAAGGTTTCAGTTATGAGTACTTCAGGTGTCACGGGGGCCATGTCCTTTTGGGGGGTTGGCATTGCCAGTAAAGTCTCTCTCTCCTTCCATGGTTTCAAGAGATTAACTTGATATATTTGCTTGGGTTTCCTTTTTCCTTGCTGATAAACTTTGTAGTTTACCTCCCCTACTATTTCCATAATTTCAAAGGGACCTTGCCACTTTGCTAAGAATTTACTCTCAACGGTGGGGACTAGCACTCTATAACCAGTGTTGAAGATCTTGGTCTTGGCATCCCGATTATAAACTCTTCTCTGGGCCTCCTGGGCTTGCTCCAAATGTTCCCGTACAAGCGCCATGACAGCAGCGATTCTATCTTGCATTAGTGAGATATGCTCAATAATGCTTCTATAAGGCGTGGTTGCTCCCTCCCATGTTTCTTTTGCAACATCTAACAATCCCCTGGAATGTCTCCCATACAGTAGTTCAAAAGGGGTGTAACCTGTAGATGCCTGAGTTACCTCCCGTATGGCAAACATGAGTTATGGCAGCGAAAAATCCCAATTTCTCCCATCTTTGTCCCCCACCTTTTTTAACATGCTTTTGAGCATTTTGTTAAATCTCTCCACAAGACCATCAGTTTGAGGGTGGTAGACAGAGATACAGAGATGGGAGATTTTGAACAACTTACACAATTCTTTAGTGACTTGGGACATAAATGGGGTGCCTTGATCCATCAATATTTCTTTTGGAATACCCACATAGCTAAATACCTGGACACGCTCTTTGGCAATAGTTTTAGCTGAGGTATTATGCAAGAGAATGGCTTCAAGTGCTGATGGCCTTGGGCAGACTGTACTACTGGTCCCACCAGATCCATGCCAATTCATTCAAAAGGCACTTCAATGATTGGTAATGGTACCAACGGACTGCGAAAATGGGAGAATACTGACACTCTGGGCATGACTCACAATATTCTTTGACATCTGCATATAACCCGGGCCAAAAGAATCTTTGGGTTATTCTCTCCTTGGTCTTCTCTATACCCAGATATCCCCCATTATATGACCATGGGCTAAATCTAATACCATCCAGCGATAGGGTTTGGGATCCACTAGCTGCTCTACCTCCTCCTCCCCTTGGTTTACCACCTGATACAGCAAGTTATTTTTAAGAGCCATGCAGGGAAAAGACACTCCTATATTAGGTTCAACAGGTTCCTCATCTCCCATTTTAATGTTTTCTCTGGCTCTATTGAGTGTGGCGTCTTAGTTGTTCCGTACAAAAAACATCTTTTCTGACCTCTAAGTCAGGCACCACATTCTGTCCACTCTCACTATTAGAGTCAGAGATAATTTCTTGTTCATTAACCTCCAGCCGGGGACTGGATTCCAGCTCCTCCTGCTCCCCAGCCATTACAGAAAAAGGAAAAGGATCTTCCTCTTTCTTGGACACGCCGACAGTTTTCCTTTCAATTTGGTAATCAAAAGGGTCTGGTGTGAGTTCCAGTGTTTCCTCAGCAGGGGGGAGCTCTGTCCTCCCGACTCCTTTTGTTTTACCATAAACTCCAAAACTGGGGAAAATCTCTCCCAACTAGGGCTGCATGAAGCAGAGAGGGTACCACCCCCACTGAATGTGTCACTATGCCCCAAGGGGTATCAATCTCAACCATAGCAGTCTGGCAGTCACGTGTGTCACCATGTATGCAAATAACCCCAATAGTGCTAGGGTGTAACTTTGCAGGATTTACACAATCACCTTTGACTAATGTCGCCTCAAAATCTAGCATGTGACTGGCTTTCCATCAACTGAAATCACACACATTTGTTTTTCCAATGCGTTCCTGACATGTTGCCATACATGCCACCTGTGCAAAAAGAGACATGCTTTTTTTCAAGTAAGCATTATCTCATTGCATTGGTTCATCATTTAGGGAATAGTTAGCAGCAATATGACCCAACGCATGGCAGCGATAACATTTTATATTTTCTGTACCCAGTCCTCTAAATGGCCTCAGAGACCTTTCTGACCTATTTGGCCAGTCTCCAGGGCTGACCCCATAGTCTCATTATTTGTATCAACAGTCTTGTAATTTTTCCCCATGCCCTTGAACCCTGGAACAGTCTTACCAGATCCTCCGGGCGGACCCCTAGAGACAATGGAGTGGGGCACAGATGGGTGAAGCAAGTCCTCGGCTGCAGTATATCTCTCCACCAGGTCCACCAGCTGGTTTGCAGTCTTAGGGTCCCCATGAGTGACCCATTTCTTTAAAGTAGCAGGGAGCACCCATAAATAATGGTCCATGACCACACGCTCCACAATCTTAGGGCGTGGCAAAGTCTCTGGCTGTAGCCATTTCTTGGTGAGGTGTATCAAGTCAAGCATTTGGGAGTGCGGTGGCTTGTCAGTACTGTATAACCAGAGATGCACCCATTGAGCCCGGACTGCAATGGTGACGACCACGCATGCAAGCATCTTGGACAGCCTCTGATTCCAGGTCATAATAGGCCTTTTGAGGTTCTCCTGTCAGAAAGGGCGCTAGCAGTCCTGCCCATTGCTCTTTTTGCCATCCTTCTCGAACAAAAGTTGCTAGGTATGCTTCCACATCATCTGCAGGTGTCATCTTCTGCAGGAAATTGCTTTAACTCCACCAGAGCCTCCGTAAACTGGCGATTTGCTACCTGCTGGACTGCAACGGCCTGGCGATTCGCCCCCTGCTGCGCTGTAATGGCCTGTGCAACCTGGCAATTGGTTTCCTGTTGCTGGAGATTGTTCTGCTGGGTTGCAGTAGCCTGCAGCAGGGCTTTTAACACATGCTCCATCTTCCCACTTGTTCAGGAAGATGCCCGTAGAGTCCACCATGTTTGAGGGATTAGTTCAAAGGAGATCACTTTCCCTGGGAAAAAGGTAGTTCAAACAGCAGGTTTTCTTAAAATCTGACTTGTAGCCAGTTTTATTTAAAAGGTTGCAGGTAAGGAGTTAGTGGTTTCCTAACTCAGAGGTGAAGGGCTTCTCTCAGTCACCCACAAAACAAAGATAATGCAAACCTTTTATTTCAGTCACAAAGCAAAGTAATTCCACCAGCTCTATCAGGCTTGATGGTTCCTGAGTCCCAGGTCACAGCAATTATCTGATCCAGACCTGTTTCCTTTATACCACCTGTTGATGGACACAAGTGGACCGCAAAATCTGGTCCGGAACCCACCCTGCCAAGGTGGCCGGATTCCACCTTAGATTCCTGCAAGTGAACGCATGCAAAGTGAAACATAACATCCATCGATCACTTCGCCTTTCATAACACCACAATATATATATATATATATATATATATATATATATATATATATATATATAAACTCTTATACATAGACACACACACTTACACATACATATACTCACATACGTACACACACACACAGACATAGACACACACTTACATACATACATACATATATACACACATGAATACATATAGTCTCTTCCAATTAATTAATTGAGCCTTGCTGACCCAACCATCTTGGCTGGCTTTCTAACGTAGGTAAATACTGCTGGGTACAAGGCGGGTTTCAGCAGGGCATGATGGTGGTTTTTTGGGAGACAAGTGGCCAGGACTTGGGAGAAGAAACAGCCGGGACTCAGAAGGGGGAGTGACCTGGACTCGGGAGGCAGGGTAGATACAACCTTCCCTACATCCTCTTAAATGCTGACCTGGGACAAAACCTGGGTGCTTGTTTCCCAGGGACAGACTCCTCGAAATTGAGCAATATCTGTAAAATAAATTTACAAACTTTTTTCAGCTTTCAACAGAGTGGGGAAATCCCTGTTTATCTTTTGGTGTCCTTATTCTATTGGGGAGATTCCCCTTTGCTTGCTGTCCCAAAGATACAACAGGAAGTTAAGGGATATCCCCTCTTGCATAGTTTTCTCCAGAACAGGTGTCCTCATTTTCTACCCCTGTTCCAATGACAACTGTAAATTTCTGAATTTCTCATCATATTCTGTCCCAGTAATTATGGTCACCAAGACAAATAGAGGTATGACTCTCTCCAGTGGGGACAAACAGCAAAGAAAACGTGACAGGAGTTAAAATCCTTCCCTATTCTATTCAAATATATAAAGACATGTTTTAAATATACATACACTTCAATTAATATATTTTATATAAAGGAACCAGACCTTTTTATGTCCCTCCTGATGACTTTTAACACATAGAGGAAGTGATTTTATTTACAATATTTATGATAATTAGAAAACAGGGTTCGTTTAGATGTGTTGTGCCCTCTGAAGAGCGATCTGTGTTGGATTGCTTTTCAGAGGGCAGTTTACAGGCAGTGAGGAGGTGATATTTTACGGATTTAACCCTTTAAATTCCACACTGATTTGTGGCAATTACATGGCCATGCAGCCCCACAGACTTGCATTAGTCACATTCACTTGTGGTAATGCCTGGTGAAAGTGCCATGCTGTCTAATTTTTTTCTGCAGCTGAGAAGCACGGTATCACAGTTGCAGCATGTCAGCGTTCAGGTAGACGTTTGGAGGCTGTGTAACTGTGGCACCGCCACCTGGGTTTTCTGTCCCCTGACTGCACATGTGAACAAGGCCTTAGAAGTATAGGCATTCCATAAACAGTATTTTTTTTAAAGTATAGCCCTGTTATCGGAGGGGGGGGGTGGGGTTATATGAAATTGCCCTCTCCACGCAAGCTATGGTGCTAACCTGCAGGTATCCAAATGAGCCAGAGCCTTCGCTAAAGGAAGAGTGGACTATAAATATATAATTGGCAGTGCCTCTAGTAACTCACCCAAAATAATTAACAGCAGTGGTACTAATACACCCAGCATAGATTTCTAAGAGTAAAAATATGCAGACACACTAGCAGGTGATTAGTGTAACTTTATATATGATAAAGTGATGGCACTACATACAACCAAAGCAATAACAAGAAGAATGTGCATATGTCTTAGAAGAACAGTATATATATATATATATATATATATATATATATATATATATATATATATATGTAGCTATATATCCGCATATATATATACTAAAGGCCTTTAACACCAATACCTCCAATTAGGCAGTTCAGTCCAGGGGCCCCTGATGAGCTGACTTACAAGGCTTAATACAATCCGGCTTGAGAGGACGAACGCTGACACATCTGTGGAGCGGTGGCTTCCTGGGGACGCTTGTACAGATGAACACACCGATGGAAAAGAAGTCTGGAACGCACGACCTGCAAGGCAAATCAGGCCTATCTAGCCTATCTCTTGGTCCCTAACCTGGCTATAGGCTACCAATGCTACCGGACCGCTAGCTATCTAAATAGCCGTCGGAAGCCTAACCTATCGTTACCCTGAGCTGTTTACAGTTCCCTAGACTAATACTAGCTAGGAACCCCCCAGACCAAAAAGAGACACTGTTGCTTTAAATAATAAAATGACAGATGTACACTTCAACACAAACTAGTCAAATGAGTTATAATTAAATTAACTTTGCTCTCATACAATTGAGAATAGCCCAAGTATATTGTAGTATACAAATAGAAAGTGAATCAGAGAAGCCTCTAACACAGGGATATGCAGATACAGTATCTCTGATTCCCACACAGGAGTGACAGAAATATAACAAACAGTGAGCTAAACAGTGCAGTAACACTTGCCTATATTATTGTCCCTTTTTAGCCTGGAAGAAGATATCACAAAATCAGTCTGTAGCACCTCTTTGCTGGCACAGCATGTGGCTGGTCACACTCTCCCTTCAGTTCCTGTAAGATATCCACATATATAGCCTTGAGGGGTCTCCCGACTCTTAAGCAGGGGCAGGAAACAACCTCTTAACAGGACAAATTAATTTGTAATAAGAACTCTATGATAAATACCAGGCATTAATGTAAACAAACTTAAAATTAAGTTATGTGGATAGATTTGATGTAATCAATGATTAGTATTGTATTGTCTCAATGCTTGACACTTGTGGGTATATTTATATAAAAAAATAATGCATAGGAATTCACCCAGTAAAAGTGCATGTACATTCATTCTGTGTGAATAGGGCAAAAATGAATGTTATTAAAGTGGAAGTAAACCTTCCTATCGTATTCAGCCAAGGAATTCAGCTGCCATCTTGGCCTCTGTTTAATCTTCATCTACCATGATGCTGCACATGTGATCAGTTATGACACCAGCCATTGGATGTTTGACAGTTTAGTTGAAAACACAACCAAGTGTCAATTGCCGGAAATGTAACTGTTTTTTGAAACTGTTAAATCGTTGGTTTTACTTCCGCTTTAAGCTATCTGCTGAGCTGGATGAATGTTTTTAATTGATTTAAAACACAAAATACCATACTTGGCCAGCAGATGTCGCTAAATATCATAACAATTATCTAGGATACCTATTGCCATCTAGTGGCCAAACACCTTATTTTCCATTTTAAATCAATACAAAATATCAGTCTAACACAGGAAATAATCTAATAACATATTCATTTTGCACCATTCAAAGAGAACAAATATACACGCACTTTCACTGCGTGAATTGGTGTGCATTTTTTTTCTTATAAATACACTACTTGTTCCGGTATTGTATAATAACATGTTTTAAAAGCTTAAAGAGTTTTCAAAAAGCATGTTAAACTGCTTACCACACACAGCCTTCTTTTCCATGTGGGGAGTTGAGTTTTCTTTACTTGTTATAAACATATATTTGTTTTCACTCCAACATATTAATCCAATTCAATGTACCAAGCTCACAAGCAACTTGCCTCATACAGTGTACAAGGTATTAGATAAACCATGTTTTGACTTGCAATATCCAACTCAGCAGGATTTGACCTCTGATGTCTATTTCAGTTATTTGTTATTCTCATTGTGCATATTTATAACCACTTTCAGGGCCTGTTTCAACTTTCTTAATTAAAACCATAAATATTTCCCATCCTTTAATGGCATCCAAAAGACATAAGTTAATGAGAATAATTGTTTTCAATGCATTCCACTTCTTGAGCTTTGAAGTTCAGCAAGTCTCTGTCTCTTTAGTACAGCAGAAGGATGTCATTTCTATCATTTTATGTCTCTAGATCAGTTCAAGAAGAAATATTCGGGGATTAGCAATAAATATCCTTTATAGTTTATTTCTTCATGATCCTGTTACTATGCTGAAAAGTGAAAATATGCATTTCTGGGGATCTCACCTAATTATTATATTCTTGAATTTGTGACTTACTTAATCTCTACACTGTCCTATAAGATAAGCATTTTGGAAATGCTCTGGTAATTTCTATGTTGCGTTTATCACAGCCATTATGATGCTGTTTTATGTGCTATTTCTTGGCATATTGTATGCTGGTGCTACACTTCTTTCCTTGAGAAGCTATGGGGCAGCACAATGGCTTAGATGTTTGCACTTCTTTCTGTGCACTGTGGTCCCTGGTTTGCATCCCTAGATTGCATAGTCATTTTTTATTGTATTTATTTTTTTATGATTATTTTCAGTTATTTTTTTGTCTATTTTTATTTTACATGTATTTATTCATGTATTACTATTATTATTATTAGTAGTAGTATTAACACCCTAACCCTAACAAAAAATAAATAAATAAATAGTAATAAAAAAATAAATAAAATATTAACCCATAACCCAAACCCTAACCCCTAATCCTAACCCTAATCCCAACCCCTAATCCTAATGCTAACCTAACCTTAACTCTGACTCTAATCCATTACTCTAACAACAAAAAAAGTATCAAGTAAATAATAGTAATAAAAAAAGAGATTAAAGCTAATGGGAAAAGCGAAAAAAGCGAAAAAAAAAATAGCTACAAATAGTGCAACAGGTGATAGTTTTCTTTATAAATAAAAAATGCCAAAGCTCAAAAGCGCTGTATAAAAATGTGCAAAAAACGGGAATAAAAATGTGCCAAATTCTCACATATAAACTCGTGGAAAAATGCCCAGAAAGACACGCGCAGGTGTGAATGCAGCCCAAGGGCAGGGACTGAAGTGACTGTACAATATATTTATTACAGTTACTATACTATATGAAGTGCTGCGTAAATTGTCAGAGCTATATAAATACCTGTAATACATAATATTTTATGGGATGAGGATTTTAATTTGTCAACATGCATTTTATTCCAAAATATGTTTATTAAAATGTATTTTTTTAAACATTTCAACCAGAATTACAGAGCAGATGAATAACTTGTGTGATACAGCAGCAGTAGTAGTTAAAAATGCAGGAGGGTTTAAAAATATAAGGAAAACTGTCTTTTCATTACACAGTCAACTTATACAGCCATAGGTAGACTTTTTGAACAACGTGAAGTTTCTTGTCAAAGGAAAAGGCTTGGGCTAAGTTGAGGGGGAAGCAAGACCCAATGAGAACAGCCCACCCCCTGCCCCCAGGCCTACCTGGTGAGGCTAACATTAGGGGTCGTATGTAGTTTAATCTAGGTGTCTGCTAAGACAGGTCTGAGTTTTATGAAGCATGAGGGATGTGATGTCTACAAGGGAGTAGGTGGTAGGGAGGGATGTAAGGAGAGGGCTTGGTGTGACAGGGACGATATCTATGCGGGGTGGTGAGAATAAGTAATGTATGGGGGGGAAAGGGGGTTACATGCAATGTGGGGAGGGAGAGGTGGGGAGTAAGGGGACGGGTTCACAGTGGAGGCCACTTTGCCTCTGTAGATGTTTGTACCAAGGGTGGAGGACATTTTGCCAAATGATTAAGTGTAGCTAGGCCCAAGAGTTGCGAGTGGATTATGTTGGCCCTGGTCTATCATTGCCTGGCAGCAGGTTCCAATTAGATAGTTTAGGAGGGATCTAATATTTTGGCATGTGGGATTTTGTGGGAAGTGTAGCTGACATGTAATCCCAAAACATCCTGTCGAACACCTTTTCAGCATCTTTGGAGAATACAATCCCAGGGATCTTGCTTTAATGTATCCAGTGCTGAAGATTAATGACTTTGGCAGTGTTGTCCTCTCTTCCTGTTGAGAAACCCACTTGGTGTAAGGATACACAGTAGTTTGAGGAATGATTGGCAATAATTGAGAGGGTTACTCTTCGAAAAGTCAGGAGACTAAACTAGTCAGGGTCAGACCACATGGCAAATGGAAGTGAGCAAGGAGATCGGGTGAGACTCCATCTAAGCAACATACTAGCGGTTTCTCACACATGTCCTTAGGAGATTTGATGGGCTTTCTGATGTAATATTTTTGTGAGTGGCATTTTATTTGATTTTAATAAAAAGCTGGTTTCATAGAATGAATTACACTAATGGCTTTCCTTTTACTTCTTCCTGGGGTTTTGTGACAAGCTCACCAAAGGGAGAGTAGATGAAGAAACAGAGATCTGTTACAAGCTACATTTTAGTACAAAAGGCGCTATTGCTTATCATTCAGATAAGCAACTGGAGTCAGCAAGTTTAAGAGAGAGAGGGTAGTGTGTCAGGAATGGACTATATGATATTGTGTTAGTTTTATAATATTGGTGGAATAGACTATTGAGCACTCCTATACAGGCGGTCCCCGGGTTACAAACAAGATAGGGTCTGTAGGTTTGTTCTTAAGTTGAATTTGTTTGTAAGTCGGAACAGGTAGATTTTTTAAGTGTAGCTTCAGCCAAAAAAAATTTTTTCAGCTTTTTGAATAGCATAGGGAAGGGGTAACACCCCTGTAATGTTTGTTTTGCTGTCTATGTTTCTGTTCAGAAGATTTCACCTCACTTCCTGTCCCAATGACAATTGGATTTTGAAAATTTTGGGCTGTTGTGGAAACAAGGATTGGTGATAAAGCTTCAGTGGAGACACCCTTTTCCCATAATAACTCTTACAGGAGTGAATTTCCCTTCCTAGGGGGAGATTTCCTGTCACTTCCTGTTGTCTCCCTCTGTTAGTAAGTAGGAGTCGTTTGTAAGTCGGATGTTTGTAACTAGGGGACCGCCTGTATTACTTTTTTATCACATGGACACTTTAACCTCCCTGGCGGTATGATTATTTTAGATTTTTGGTGCTGAAAGCGGTACAATTATTTTGCATGAAAATTTGGCGCTTTATATTGTAGGCCTGTAATTCTTAGGAATAACTCACTTAAATCTGTCCAAACAAGAGTCTAGTAGACATCCCGGGTATGAAAAAGTTTGAAAAATGAAATCATAAATTATAATATAATAAATAACTAAAAATAATTATCAAAAATAATAATATAATAGTAATAAAATGTATTCAATAATGTAATCAAACCAAAAACGCAGAAATTTGCTCATTTGCAGAATTGTCGCTGTCGTCACTTTCAGTGTCTGATGATAAATTTCCCCAAAAATCAGTATCACTCAATTCTGCAAATTATTCTTATTTACTATCAGTGTTTTCTAGCTGATCAAAAACCACTTTTGACGCAAAGGGACACTTTTTGGTTGCTATGGACATTCTCATGTTTCCAGGCAGAAAGAATGACATAAATAATATAAAAGTGCATGCAGGGCTCTGGGCAAACCACTAGGGACAAAGGGGATGTGAAATGACTTCATACAGTAATGTAATCTATAAGATTACAGTGTACTGTATGTGCTGTGTGTGTTTCACTTTTAGAATTTCCCGCCGGTCTCCGTCCCCGTGCGACGCGACGCTCGCAGGGAATGGAGCCCGGCACACAGGAGTCATCTGGCGGCGGACACAGCCCGCAGACACGGCGGGGGACATCGCTGGATCCAGGGGACAGGGTGAGTAGCGCTGCCTGGATCCAGCAATGCAATCCCGAGTGTGGCTCGGGGTTACCGCTCTTGGTACTGAAAATCCACCCCGAGCCACACTTGGGAACACCGCCAGGGAGGTTAAGGGATATGTTGTGTAAGTAACATAGGCTCTTTTTGTTGCATGTTGAACACTGAATTTATGTTAATGAGAAAAGTATGGGAATTCGTTTTTTCCTAGAATGGCTGGATGCAGCATTGGTCCCCTGCCGGCTGTAACACTGAGAAACGAGCGATCAGACACCACCGATTGCTCAGTTCTCATGGAGAGCTGGTGACTATCAGTCATTGGCTCTCTGCTCTGCACCCTCCTCGCTCACTGGAGCGCTGGGCTGTGGAGGGGGTGGGAGCGGCTGGCTCAGGCTTTCAGCAGCTCGCTGAGAGACTGAGCCGGGGGTCGGCCCAGGCATGTGAGTGAACCCCGACCATAGTGTCGCGATCTTACCCGAGCCTGGACCGATTCTGTGACGTCAGCAGACAACAGACTACAACCCACTGTCTGCTGAAAACAGGTCACAGGAGTACAGAATGAACTGCGCTCCTGCGATCCACAGGACGAGTACAGCCAAACGTGCTTTGGTTGTACTTCTCCTATAAGTTACACAGATGTTCACATATGGGATTTATGTATTATGATTTAAGGTGGCAGCAGTGATTTTCTTGCTTGACTCACTTCTAAGGAGGGATTTTTTTTCTCACTTGTTTTACTTTTGATTTTATTCACTTGCGGGGTGTGCTTGTTTGTAATTGTACTTTTTTTAAAACAAAAGTGGAGATAATCTTTGAGATGTTCAATTCATTAAAGCTCTCATTTTTTCATTGTCAGTTCCAAGTTACCTTCTATCCTTCTATTCTTAGGTATATGACCTACCAATGGAATTTCAATTGTGCCACTGAACGAGAACATTCAACAAAATGTGATGCCACTGGCACTTAGACAAGATTATCCCTAATGGAGTATTTATGCCTATCAACTCTGTCTTTTGCTATCTGAGTCATTCCCCTGATGTAAAAAAATTCACATGGACATTTCTGAAAATATATTGCATAACTGGTTTGAAAAGTAAAATAAACATTGATCTTGACCTGATAACCTTTTTTAGGCTTTCTTTCTTCTATTTACATCTGGTGATCCAGCCAGCAAGTCAAGGCTTTTCAGCAGCACAAGCTTTCCAGCAGAATGTATCAGTTTACACGGATGAGACAAACCACTTAACACTGATGGGTGTGATTAAAATGATCAGATTTTATTTATTCTTGCAAAACCTTTAGCCCAAAGGACAAAACTGTTTGCTGTAACTGATTATAAAGTGTGAGCTGGAGTTTGGCTTCAATATATTTCGTGTATCTCACACTCCCCTCCCCCAAGACTGGTTGCTGTCTGCTGTGCCTCCTGTGCTCATTTATCCAGGGTAATGCCTCACTAATACAGGAGATTTGCTACTGACCAGACCACCAGATGAAAACAGAGAGAAAAAAGCAAAAAAAAAAAAAGGCAGTGAGTCTTTACACTGATCAGTCATTGGCCGGTGACAGTGAGTGGTGCTTTTTGAGAGGACTTCATAATGAGTCCACTCAGAACGGTAAAGCCACCGCCCAGTCATCATTCTGCTATAGGCCGTACGAGAAGGTGCTAAAAATACATTTGTGATGTGTTAATCAGTTGCCGACCACCAGCCGTCGATTGATGGCGGCAGCATGGCTCTCCTGTGCAAACCGCCATTACCTGATGGCAGCCGCAGGACCAAGTATTGTGGGCGCGCATGCACTGCCGAAGGGGAGAATGAGAGTGATCATATGTTCCCAGTATATGGGAGCAGCGATCACTCTCCTCCCCCAGTCAGCCCAGCCCCCATACAGTTAGTAACACATCCCAGGGAACATTCTTAACCCCTTGATCGCCCCCTAGTGTTAACCCCTTCCCGGCTAGTGACATTTACACAGTAATAAGTGAATTTTCATAGCACTGATCGCTGTATAAATGCCAATGGTCCCAAAAAAGTGTCAAAAGTGTCCAATCTGTCCACCGCAATGTCGCAGTCTTGCTAAAAATCGCAGATCGCCACCATTACTAGTAAAAAAATAAATAAATTAAAATCCCATAAATTAATTTTCATTGTTTGTAAACGCCGCTGCTTTTACGCAAACCAATCAATATACGCTTATTGTGATTATTTTTTTTTACCAAAAATATGAGGAAGAATATATACTGGCCTAAACTGATGGATACATTTGTTTTATATATCTTTTTTTTGGATATTTATTATATCAAAAAGTAAGAAATATTTGTTTGTTTATAGCGCAAAAAATAAAAACTGCAGAGGTGATCAAGTACCACCAAAAGAAATCTATATTTGTGGGAAAAAAAGGACATCAATTTTGTTTGGGTACAACGTCGCACGGCCGCGCAATTGTCAGTTAAAGCGACGCAGTGCCTTATCACAAAAAGTGCTCTGGTTAGGAAAGGGGTAAATCCTTCTGGGACTGAAGTGGTCAAAGTCTCTCATGGCAGTGCCTGGCTACCAATGCCCCCTTTATAATAATTTGCCTATTAGACCAAAAAATAGTGAATATTTAACAGTAGGATTCACCCCCATGTGCTTCAATGGGACTCGCTACAAAATTAAGATTCACTGAACTTTGAACCGGATTCATCAGACTCTCAGCAAATCACACCCAGGCAGATTCACCCATCACTAGTTACCAGTCCATCGTTGTGGTGGCTGCATTTGTTTTCTTTTTTCCAGGCTCTTTTCCTTTATTTTCATCTAGTGATTCTGCCAGTAACAAACTTTCTGTCCTAGGTGACACATTCCCTCATTGTACTGTACCTATGAAGGAGCAGCATTGTCACATTAGGATAGGAAGTGAGTTAGGACTATGGAACACCTTCCGTTCTCACCATTTCCATAAGATAGGGAGGCATACTGAAGTTAACAGAAGAGAACAGGCAGACTCCAAAAAAAACCCAAAACTGATATAACAATGCTTTTAATAGTATATTTAACAGGCCAAAAGGGATCAAATAAAAGACGTTGATTGTTAGGGCTTGCACTTTGAGCAATGAATCTACTGATTCCACTAGCTGTAAGGAAAACAACAGTATCAATGGGGTTGATTTACTAAGCAAGAGGGCTATTCACTTAGCAAGTGAAGTTGCACTTTGCAAGTGAGAAAGTCAGCAGAGCTTCGCTTGATTCACTAAGCTCTTTCCCTTTCATAAATAAACCCCAGTGAAGAAAACATACTAAAAATATAAAACCACAAAAGAATGGACTCTTTTGTTGTTTTATATTTCTGATGCATTTGAAAGTCCCATCCTTATGCAAAAATTCATTACATTACATTGGTATCTTTCCATATTTCCCAGGTTTAAGTTGAAAAACAATTTAAATGATAGATAATAATACTTTTATAAGAGGTGAAGCCAGCTGTACTTTTTCTTTTCTTTTCTTTGCAATCCCATACATATAGCCTAGTATAAGTTGACCAGATTTTTAAAATGAAATCCGGGGCCTTTTTTTTATTGGCAAATAGTAAACTATTTTATAAGCATATTTTCCGCAAATGATATATGCAGTGCATGTGGTATGTGTTTATGTAATGGTTATATGATATATACAGGCGGTCCCCGGGTTACAAACTAGATAGGGACTGTAGGTTTGTTCATAAGTTGAATTTGTTTGTAAGTCGAAACAGGTACATTTTTTAAGTGTAGCTTCAGCCAAAACAAATATTTTTAAGCTTTTTGGATAGCATAGGGAAGGGTTAACACCCCTGTAATGTTTGTTTTGCTGTCTATGTTTCTGTTCAGAAGATTTCACCTCACTTCCTGTCCCAATGATAATTGGATTTTGAAAGTTTTGGGTTGTTGTGGAAACAAACGTTGGTGATAAAGCATCAATGGAGACCCCTTTTCCCCATAATAACTCTTACAGGAGTGAATTTCCCTTCCTAGTGGGAGATTTCCTCTCACTTCCTGTTGTCTCCCTCCGTTTGTAAGTAGGAGTCGTTCATAAGTCAGATGTTCATAACTAGGGGACTGCCTGTACATTATTTCTGGAAATCATTTCATACCCGCCCCATAGCATTATTATACCAG
The DNA here is from genome assembly GCA_018402905.1 of Glandirana rugosa. NCBI lineage: Eukaryota > Metazoa > Chordata > Amphibia > Anura > Ranidae > Glandirana > Glandirana rugosa. The sequence continues at coordinate 811,178 of BLSH010235833.1, read as the reverse complement.
GCCAACCACATAACGTCATTATTTTATTGTTCATAAAAGGGAAAACCATGCATTTTAAAGCACATTTCAAGAGTGTATTATACTCACCAGTGCCCATCAGTGCAGTCTGGTCAGTGCCCATCAGCTCAGCCTGGTCAGTGCCCATCAGCGCAGCTTGATCGGTGTCCATCAATGCAGCCTCACCAGTGCCCATCAATGCAGCCTCATCAGTGCCAATCAGATCAGCCTCATCAGTGCCCATCAGTGTAGCCTCATCAGTGTCCATCAGTGCAACCTGGTCAGTGCCCATCAATGCAGCCCCACCAGTGCCCATCAGCTCAGCCTCATCAGTGCCCATCAACTCAGCCTCATCAGTGCCCATCAACTCAGCCTCATCAGTGCCCATGAGTACAGCCTCACCAGTGTCCATCAATACAGCCTCACCAGTGTCCATCAGCTCAGTCTCATCAGTGTCCATCAGCTCAACCTCATCAGTGTCCCTCAGTGCAGCCTCACCAGTGTCCATCAATGCAGTTTCACCAGTGTCCATCAATGCAGTCTCACCAGTTCCCATCAATGCAGCCTCACCAGTACCCATCAATGCATCCTGTTCAGTGCCCTTCAGCTCAGCCTGTTCAGTGCCCATCAGCTCAGCCTGATCAGTGCTCATCAATGCAGCCTGTTCAGTGCCCATCAATGCAGCCTGCTCAGTGCCCATCAATGCAGCCTGTTCAGTGCCCATAAATGCAGTCTGTTGAGTGCCCATCAGCTCAGCCTGTTCAGTGCCCATCAATGCAGCCTGTTCAGTGTCCATCAGCTCAGCCTGTTACGTGCCAATCAATGCAGCCTATTCAGTGCCCATAAATGCAGCCTGTTCAGTGCCCAGCAGCTCAGCCTGTTCCGTGCCCAGCTGCTAACCCTGTTCAGTCCCTAGCAGCTCAGCCTGTTCAGTGCCCAGCAGCTCAACCTGTTCAGTGCCAATCAATGCAGCCTGTTCAGTGCCCATAAATGCAGCTTGTTCAGTGCCCAGCAGCTCAGCCTGTTCAGTGCCCAGCAGCTCAGCTTGTTTACTGCTGTTTTTTATTAAATTGTTTTGCAACAAGTAAGCCAGAACATATCAAAACAATCGAAGAAAAGTACATAGGTCTTACATCATATAGTATAACATAAGCACCGATAACCAATCAATTCTATAATGCATTTGTTAGTGTTACTCTCCAAAGATTTATGTTTGTCTCCTCACCCACAACACCCCAGATGGGATCAAACTGTGCTGTGGCATGAGGAACATTCCCCCCTCAGCCAGGAAACCGTATGGTTACACAAGAGTGGATAAAAATTCTTTGGAGGATAGCTTTCAAACCCCCAGAGCTTGCAAAACAGACCTGTAACATCACTAGAGTAAAGGAGTGTCTTGGCTCTGGTCTTCTTAAAATCTACTCTGGGGGATATGCAAGCCTTAATCACAGCACTTGGAGGACGTTCAATGGGTAGTACCTATCTGGAGTACCAATTTCTGGGGTCTATAGTGACATCCTTAGGGACTATAGTTTAAAATGTAAGCGTCCCGAAAACGTTGAAAGATGTCATTACAAATGTACTAATCCCGCAAAAACACTGAACAAAAACAAGATATATTCTCTTCCCCCGAGTACTGAGACAAAAATGAAACTTTGAGAAAAAATTGGGTTCCATATTGCATGCTTATAATGTAACCGTAAGGTAGACTGAGAAAGTAGAGGGTCTAGAGACAGAAAGAGATGAGAAGATAGAGGAGAGAAAAGAAAAAAGAAGAAGAATGGTGACAGTGTGTGAACTCGCTTTCTCACATGGTGGCCCAGAGAAGAGGTGTAGCCTATACCCGAAATATGTGAACGGGCCAGGGCTCCCAGATTGCATCATGTTTCTCTGCAGTATCCTGAACGATGCTAACTGTTTTCTACTGAGTCATTATCCAGGATATTATCTTTTTAACTTAGTTGAAAAAGCACTGGGTTGTTTCCAGGCTCGGGAGATTGTTAGTTTGGTTCCTGTTAGGATATACATGATGAGGCGTTGAACCAGTTTCGGGTCTCGGGACATGGAAAGTTGAGCAAAATGATTTGAGGAGTTTTCTGAATGGGAAGTCCCGTGAGTTTCCTTATTAAGTGGAAGATTTTATTCCATAGTCCTCTAATCTTGGGGCACTCCCACCAGATATGTAGCATTGATCCCATGTGTCTGCAATTACGAAAGCACAGGGGAGAGGCGTTTGAGAAAATCCTGGCAATTCTCTGGGGTACAAGGTACCATTTTGTCAAGACCCTCAAGCTGGCCTCAATCAATGTTGTGTTTAGAATGCCCTTTAAGGCAGAGGAGAAGGCCCTGTGCCATTCAGTCAAGCTCCATTCATGTCCCAAGTCCCTTTCCCAGTCTCTCATATACAGGGATTTAACATTTGTTGAGGCGAGTGATTGGTATATCACCAAGATACCCCCCCTCTGCTCCATGGCTTGGCTACACCAAGTTTCATAAGCTGTAAGTGTTAAGGGATTGGGTTTAGAGTCCCAGATAGAGTGTATGAAGTGGGATTTTTGTTGAAGCCCGAATCTCTGTGACGTAGGCAGAGCTAATTTATTTGTGCAATGGGCAACAGAAAGTGGCCCCGTAGAGTTAGCCAAATGTTCAATTCGATATAGCCCCTTGTCTAACCACCAGCGGAAAGCCTTGATGTCCATGCCTGGGGGGAAATGGGGTTTGCAAAAAATGTGGGAGAGTGGGCGCCAGGAAGAAATCAAGTTTGAGTTCATTTTGAGAGTGTCCCATAGAGCTAAGGAGTGGGAGAGAGTGGGGGCCATTACAGCTGGTCTCCTTTTGGGAGGGCACCATAGAAGATAATCTATAGTGTGATCTGGGATAGCTTGTCTTTCCATATGTAACCAGTCTGGGTGTGCTATTTTGGAGTAAATAGTAGATATTTGGGAAAGTTGGGCTGCATGATAGTACTTAAATAGATTTGGAAGATTTATTCCACCCTGGTCTCTGGGCCGAAACAGAGTTTCCCTAGCTAATCTGTGTCCTTTATTGCTCCAAATGAATTTAATGACCTTAGATTGAAATTTTCTAAATTGATCCTTAGAGATTGGGATGGGCAGAGACCTAAAGAGGTAGAGGAGGCGTGGTAAAAGGCTTATTTTAACAGAATTGACCCTGCCTCGCCATGAAAGACCCAATTTGTTCCAAACTAGCAGGTGTTTTTCTAGTTTGCGGAACATTGGGGGGAAGTTGGCTGTGTATAATTGGTGTACTGATGAAGTTAAGTCTACCCCAGGTATCGTATTGCCTTGTCATTCCAACAGAACCAAAAGTTGTTTTGAGTAGCCTGACTAAATGTTCAGGTAAGTTGATATTCAGTGCTAGAGATTTTGTAAAATTCACCTTCGTTGTGTAATATATCCTGCCAAAATCATCAAGAGTCCTGCAGATGTTTGGTAAAGAGATAAGTGGTGCAGTGACAAAAAGCAATATATCATCTGCAAAGAGTGCAAATTTTTGTGTTTGTGTGACGCATTTCTCACCCCATGTATGTCGGGGTTGGTTCTGATAGCAATTGATAAGAGTCTCAACGACCATGGCAAAGATCAGAGGACACAATGGGCACCCCTGTCTCGTGCCGTTCCTAATTGGAAAGGGTTCAGAATAATACCCCTGAAGTTTGATTTTGGCTTCTGGGTTGGAATAGGGGGCTCCAATTATGTTTAAGAATGATTGTCCGAAACCCCAATACCGTAAGACCGGGACCAGATAAGACCCGAAGACCATGTCAAAAGCCTTCATCAAATCCAGGGACAGGAGGAACCCCTCCTGAGCTGTACCATATCCCAGTTTGATCACAGAAGAGATGTAATATCTATCGCCCTCCTGATCTGATCTGGCCCCTGCCTCCCAGGTATAAAGCCCAGCTCAGCATGTTTAGTGCCCATCAATGCAGCCTGTTCAGTGTCCTTTAATGCAGCCTGCTCAGTGCCTAGCAGCTCAGCCTGTTCAGGGCCCAGCAGTTCAGCCTGTTCAGTGCCCATTAATTAGCCTGTTCAGTGTCCAGCAGCTCAACCTGTTCAGTGCCCATTAATTAGCCTGTTCAGTGTCCAGCAACTCAGCCTGTTCAGTGCCCATTAATTAGTCTGTTCAGTGCCTAGCAACTCAGCCTGATCAGTGCCCATCAATGCAGCCTGTTCAGTGCCCGGCAGCTCAGCCTGTGTAATCCTCTGTCCCCTTCACCCCCTCCCCACTGTAGTGTCCTCTGCTCCCCCCCAATGCAATGTTCCCTGTCCACTTCACCCCCCCCACTGTAGTGTACTCTGCCCCCCAATGGGATGTCCTCTGTCCCCTTCACCCCCCTCCACTGTAGTTTCCTCTGCCCCCATGCAATGTCCCCTGAAAACTCTCCCCCCCACTGTAGTGTGTCCTGCCCACCCCCATGCAATGTCTCCTATACACCCACCCCCCCACTGTAGTGTTCTCTGCCCCCTCCACGCAATGTCCCCTGCACACCC
>BLSH010235833.1:791828-806045 GCA_018402905.1 Glandirana rugosa | reverse complement strand
TACGCGTCGTACGACTCTACCCAGTACTTTCACTCCAGTGATTTCTCCTGATCTCTGCAGATAGCAGTGGTGGTGGCTGGGGAAATGTGCGGCTGTGTTACCGATCGACCCGTCGGGTACCCACGATCGATGGGTCAATCGTGATTGACAGCTTGCCGCCCCACTGAGTAGGGTGACCAGACATCCCGGCCCTGCAAAGCGGGGACAAAACCGGGAACAAATTTCCACCGGGGATAATGTGCTGAAAACAGGGACTATCCCCAGAAATCCGGGATGTCTGGCCACCCTAGCCTAGAACATACCACAGATTTCAGTAACCTCCTCCGTTGGCTATGGTCTATGTTGGCCAGCTCTTGGTCTGGCAGCTCTTCAGTTCTCTTCGGTGAGCTGGTCGGCTGTAGCATGCTGCGCATATGCAACTTTTGTATGTAAATCCTAATGCAGAAGTTGTTTACTTGCTTGCAGGCCTACAGGAAGATGGATAAATGAAGAGGACTCAGGAGCCTTGTGGCCAGCATCTCCAGGGACAGAGGTCACTGGCTGATCTGAAGTATGCGATGAGGCAGTTGGCCCCCTAACTGTTATAAAAGTATTATTATTAGAATTGAGCAGACACCTGGATGTTCGAGTTCGGCGGGTTCGGCCGAACTTCGCGAAAAAGTTAGAGTTTAACCCCGAACCCCATTGAAGTCAATGGTGACCTGAACTTTTGGGCACTAAAATAGCTCTAAAAAAGTCCTGGGAAGGGCTAGAGGGCTGCAAAAGGAAGCAAAATGGGGGTAAGAGTAGGACAAGTGCCCTGCAAACAAATGTGAATAGGGAAATAACTTAAAATCACATAAAAAGAAATAAAAAATGGAGGAGGTGGATGTGGAGTAGGAGGTTGAGGAGGCGGTGACCGTGGCGGTGTAGGTGGAGGTGGAGGAGGAGGAGGTAGCCAACACTGTTTTTTGTTTGTTTGTTTTTTTTTTCCTAATTGGGGTAGCCCCCAAAATATTGAGACATATTAAAAAAAAAAAAAGATCACTATCTGCAGACAAACCCAGAGATGTTCTGGCACGGGTTCACTTTTTCCATATAAAATGTACCATGGTTTATTTTTCATGTTTCTCCTGTTACAAATTCCAATAAAGACTTATGTTCTATAAAAAAAATAAATAATAATAAGTTCACTTAAGTATACTAATGGCTGTGTGAGGCCAGTATAAATGTCTATTCTGCACAAGGTACAGACAAGTCTTGTGGTATCCATGTCTGGTTCATTTTAATAAATGTTAGCTTGTCCACGTTGGCTGTGGACAGGCGGCTGCGCTTGTCTGTGATAATGCCCCCTGCAGCGCTAAACACACGTTCAGACAATACACTGGCTGCAGGGCAGGCCAGCACCTCCAAGGCATAAAGGAGACACACTTTTTAATTTTGTGCAACAAATGCACAGCAAGGTGCAAATGTACTATGTAGCACTATTTATTATTCTTTTTTTTTAAACCAGCAATGTAGACGCACTTTTTATTTTTGTGCAAGAAATGCACCGCTGGCCACAAATGTAGTATTTCGAATTTTTTTTTTTAAACCAGCAATGTAGACACACTTTTTATTTTTGTGCAAGAAATGCACTGCTGGACGCAAATGTAGTATTTAGAATATTTTTTTTTTTAAACCAGCAATGTAGACGCACTTTTTATTTTTGTGCAAGAAATGCACCGCTGGCCGCAAATGTAGTTTTTAGAATATATATATTTTTTTAAACCAGCAATGTAGATTAACTTTTTATTTTTGTGCAAGAAATGCACCACTGGCCGCAAATGTAGTATTTAGAATATTTTTTTTTTTTTAAACCAGCAATGTAGACGCACTTTTTATTTTTGTGCAAGAAATGCACCGCTGGCCGCAAATGTAGTATTTAGAATATATTTTTTTTAAAACCAGTAATGTAGACGCACTTTTTAATTTTGTGCAGGAAATGTCCCACTGGCCGTAATTGTAAAATTTTGCACAAAAAAATAAAAAAATGTTTTTTTAATTTGTCTAACTGTAATGTAAAAGCAGTATTTAAATATGACAAAATGTTGCCAACTGAACTAACAGAACACGATTAAAGTAGTGTCCCTGACACACAAGCAGTTGCACGTACACTGCACTTGCAAAAATGGCTGCAAACACCCACCTAACAACCAGAAAAATTGCTTAGGTTTTATATGAGGCACTTTGTTAGCAAACAAAATGTACTCTAGCAAACAAAAATCTCCTCTAGCACCCACCTACCAAAAAATCGCTGTTTTTAACAGATTTTCTAAAGCTAATCTGTCCTTCACAACAGCAGCAGCATCCTCTCTCTACACTAGTATGAGATGATTGTCTAAAGCTAATCTGTCCCTCACAGCAGCAGCAGCATCCTCTCCCTACACTAGTATGAGATGATGTGACATGCAGCACTATGTGACTCCAGCTGATATAGAGGCTGGGTCACATGATGCACTGGCCAATCACAGCCATGCCATTAGTAGGCATGGCTGTGATGGCTTCTAAGGGCAAACGAGTGAAACGCTTGTTGATTGGCTGCCCTGCAGCTATTCAACAGGCGTGAAAAAATACTCGAACCCTGAACCCGAACCCGGACTTTTTCTCAAATGTCCGGGTTCGGGTTGGGGACAAGGGCACTTTCGGGTTTGCTCAACTCTAATTGCTATCCTTTAACTGATATCATCTGTAAAATATGTGCACTCTTTTTTCAGTCTTTATGAAATATACACTGTCCACTTTATTAGGTACATCTGTTCAATTGCTTGGTAACACAAATTGCTAAAAAGCCAATCACATGGCAGCAACTCAATGCATTTAGGCATCTAGACGTGGTAAAGATGTCTTTCTGAAGTTCAAACTCAGTATCAGAATGGGAAAGAAAGGGGATTTAAGTGACTTTGAACATGGCATGGTTGTCGGTGCCAGACAGGCTAGACTGAGTATTTAAAAAACTGCTTATCTACTGGGATTTTCACGCACAGTCATCTCTAGGGTTTACAGAGAATGGTCCAAAAAGAGTGAGTATCCAGTGAGCGGCAGCTGTGTGAACGAAAATGCCTTGTGAATGTCAGAGGTCAGAGGAGAATAGGCATACTGGTTCGAGATGATAGAAAGGTAATAAATAACCTCTTGTTACAACCAAGGTATGCAGAATACCATCTCGGAATGCACAACACATCAAACCTTGAAGCAGATGGGCTACAACAGCAGAAGACCACACCGGGTGCCACTCCTGTCAACTAAGAACAGGAAACTGAGGCTACAATTCACACAGGCTCACCAAAATTGGACAATAGAAGATTGGAAAAACATTACCTGGTCTGATGAGTCTCGATTTCAGCTGCAACATAAACAGTAAAGCATGGATCCATCCTGCCTTGTATCAATGGTTCAGGCTGGTGATGGTGATGTAATGGTGTGGGGGATATTTTCTTGGCACACTTTGGGCCCCTTAGTACCAATTGAGCATCGTTTAAATGCCACGGTCTACCTGAGTATTGTTGTTGACCATGTCTATCCCCTTATGATTACAGTGTACCCATCTTCTGATGGCTACTTCCATGCCACAAATCATTTCAATCTAGTTTCTTGAACATGACAACAAATTCACTGTACTCCAATGGCCTCCACAATCACCACATCTCAATCCAATAGAAAACCTTTGGGATGTGGTGGAATGGGAGATTTGCATCATAGATGTGCAGCCGACAAATCTGCAGCAACTGTGAGATGCTATCATGTCAACATAGATCAAAATCTCTGAGGAATGTGCCCAACACCTTGTTGAATCTATGCCATGAATAATTAAGGCAGTTCTGAATGCAAAAGGGGGTCAAACCCAGTACTAGCAAGTTGTATATACAGTATCTTGCAAAAGTGCGTACACCCCTCACATTTTTGTAAATATTTTATTATATCTTTTCAAATGAAAACACTGAAGAAATGACACTTTGCTACAATGTAAAATAGTGATTGGAAGTGATTGGACGTTTAACATGGCAACCCATGGCAAATAACTCTCTGAGGATCTGAAAAAAAGAATTGTTGCTCTACATAAAGATGACCTTGGGTATAAGAAGATTGCCAAGACCCTGAAACTGAGCTGCAGCACCATGGCCAAGACCATACAGCGCTTTAACAGGACTGGTTCCACTCAGAACAGGCTTTGCCATGGTCGACCAAAGAAGTTGAGTGCACATGCTCAGCGTCATATCCAGAGGTTGTCTTTGGGAAATAGACGTATGAGTGCTGCCAGCATTGCTGCAGAGGTTTAAGGGGTGGGGGGTCTGTCAGCGCTCAGATCATACTCCCCACACTGCATCAAATTGGTCTGCATGACTGTCATCCCAGAAGGAAGCCTCTTCTAAAGATAATGCACAAGAAAGCTCACAAACAGTTTGCTGAAGACAAGCAGACTAAGGACATGGATTACTAGAACCATGTCCTGTGGTCTGATGAGACCAAGATAAACTTATTTGGCTCAGATGGTGCCAATCGTGTGTGGCGGAAACCAGGTGAGGAGTACAAAGACAAGTGTGTCTTACCTACAGTCAAGCATGGTGGTGGGAGTGTCACGGTCTGGGGCTGCATGAGTGCTGCCGGCACTGGGGAGCTACAGTTTATTGAGGGAACCATGAATACCAACATCTACTGTGACATACTGAAGCAGAGCATGATTCCCTCCCTTCGGAGACTGGCTCACAGGGCAGTATTCCAACATGATAAAGACCCCAAACACACCTCCAAGATGATCACTACATTGCTAAAGAAGCTGAGGGTAAAGGTGATGGACTGGCCAAGTATGTCTCCAGACCTAAATCCTATTGAGCATCTGTGGGGCATCCTCAAATGGAAGGTGGAGGAGCGCAAGGTCTCTAACATCCACCAGCTCCGTGATGTCATCGTGGAGGAGTGGAAGAGGACTCCAGTGGCAACCTGTGAAGCTCTGGTGAAATTCATGCCCAAGAGGGTGGCCACACAAAATATTGACACTTTGAGCCCAATTTGGACATTTTAACTTAGGGGTGTTTTGTTGTCAGCGATTTAGACATTAATGGCTGTGTGTTGAGTTATTTTGATGGGACAGCAAATTTACATTGTTATACAAGCTGTACACTCCCTACTTTACATTGATGCAAAGTGTCATTTTTTTAGCGTTGTCACATTAAAAGATATAATATAATATTTACAAAAATGTGAGGGGTGTACTCACTTTTGTGAGATACTGTAAATTCAAAATACTCACAACAACTTGCAAAGCCATCCACAATTTAGCCCCCAGCTACATCACCAGCCTAGTCTCAAAATACCAACCTAATCGTTCTCTTAATTCCTCTCAAGACCTCCTGCTCTCTAGCTCCCTTGTCACCTCCTCCTTTGCTCGCCTCCAGGACTTTTCCAGAGCCTCTCCAATCCTATGGAACTCCTTACCCCAACCTGAAAGTAATTGTACGTAGATGACCAAGGCCATCTGGATAAAATCAGTAGGATTTTACTGGATTGGTGATAGGTCCAAGTGAGCACATAACACATATACTTAAAATATAATTGTTTTATTCATATACAAATTCAAATTTAAAACATATTCCTCATTGACAGACAGTACCTATCCCATATACAGTATGTGTGGTATCTATACTCATATCACATCAGGGATAGGGCGGGTAGAATGATTGTTATCGACGTTTCGCAATCTCCATTGCTTCTTCAGGATACATTCCCCTTCATTTTTGTCTACCAATCAAAGTATAAAGAACATCTTTGAATATTATAACTCATTTATACAGTAAACAATAATACACTTGTATAACACATGCTCACCTATCCTTCTTTAGTATACCAGCATGGCAGCACCGCATGTATTCACCACCAGGGGGCCACTCTCCCTCCGCTCTCCCTGCACAGAGTCGTGGTACCAGGTCCACCCCTCTATGATATAGGTGGGCATCAAATTGTCCTTCAAGTACTAATTTGGTTATGTTCGCTACCAATTTCAGGTCTGTGAACCAAGATGTGGTATGTGATTACTAGTAAAATCAGTTTATATAGCATCATATTAACATGTGTGCAGTTATCCCCACTTAATTAAAGCATGCAGTAACACCCCCCTCCCCTAGCTCTATTCAGGATGTACGCTGTAGGTTTGGTAGTCACATATAGTAAACATACTTATAGGGAGGGGGAGAGAAACCACCTAGTACAATGTGGCCCTCCTCCTCCCTTCCATACAGTCACCCCAACAATTTCTTACAGCCCCTACGGGGACTAAATGTTACCGCATGCTTAGAAGTAAGAGTTTTGCCTACCTGTGAGTAAAAAAGACCGGGGATACGCGGCAGCGGGTCCTCCATGCCTCCATGTACTGCCGCGTCCCCGGCCTATATGAGGACTAGGTATGCGGAAGTGACAGAGCCGCTCGGCTCTCCCGGTGTCACTTCCGCATTGCCGTCTGTGCAAACGGCACATGCGCAGGACCTCCAGCTCCACAGCGGACATAACATGTTCGCTGCTGATGGGAATTCCGGGCATCGCCGTCTCCCCCAGGTGTGTATTCACCTGGGGGGGATAGAGACACGTGAGGGCTTAGAAAGCCCAACACCCGCTCCCAGACGTGCCTTATGCTCCATCCTAAAACCTATACAGACGAAGAGGGGAGGGAGAATTAGCCACCATTGAATAACTGAACAGCAGGCAGTGCCACCCGCTGGGAATACATAGAATCAAGTATTATCAACAAAAATAATTTTTTATTCATATATATATCAAATCATGCAATAAAGCAATACATGACTGCATACATAATAACTGTGAAGAGTACAAAAAATACAAAATATACATAAATTGTACAGAGAATACATAAAATATACATAAAGATTTATAAAAAAAAAAATTAAAAGACGACAACCAACCCACCACCCTCACCCAAAACCACCCCACAACCCGCACCCCGCATCATCAGCCTACTGAGGGCTCATCCTGTCAAAAGCCTTGGGCATTTAGCCCTATCGATGACCAGTGGGTGAGTGAATAGACTGATTTGAAAACTCTGGACCCATTTGCCATTCTAACAGGGCGAAAGAACCCCCTAAAGGAAGGCGTTAAACGTCAATGACGTATTAAGCCCAGGGTATTCCGTCGCCCTCTGTCTATAGATCTACTTAGCTTCTTTTCTCAAGATCGCTGCATCCCAATTTCCTCCTCGAGGATTTGGGTAAACTCTTTCCAAGACAAAAAATGAGACATATGAGGGATCAAAGCTATGACACAACCCCAAGTGCTTACATATAGGGGTATATAACAGCCCAGCATCCACATAGTATAGGTGGTCCTTGATTCTTTTACTTAGAGTTCTTTTTGTTTTTCCTATATAGAAGGCACCGCATATGCAGTTAGCCATGTAAACTACACCCTCTGTCTGGCAGTCCGAATATGTCCTAGATTTGATAACACCCCCTCTTGGAAGTTGGTGGGTGTTACCCTCATTATTCCATGGACATTGTGCACATGTACTACACCTGAATGTACCTTGTCCACCCATCGCTCCCTCCAGAGGGACAAGAGGTGTCAGATAACTGTGCACCAATTTATCCCTCAAATAGGGGGACCTCCTAAAGACAACCTCAGGACGGTCTCTAATATATTTTGAGACTGTTGGGTCATCTACCAAGAAATGCCAATTCCTCTGTAACATTTCTTTAAATACCTGTTGTTGAGTACTAAATGTAGTTATAAATTTTATTGTACCTTGATTCATGTTTCTTAGTTCGGAAAATAAGATTTTCTCTAGTCTGAGTTTTTGCTTTCTGATAGGCTTTTTTCAATACCTTCTTGCCATAGCCTCTTTCGCGTAACTGCATGAAGAGTGCTCTGTCTTCCAATTCAAAATCCCCGTCCCTGATGCAGTTCCGTCTCAGCCTGAGATATTGGCTGTAAGGAATACTTCGCACCAGAGGACGGGGATGTGCGCTCGTATAATGCAGAATTGTATTTCCCGCTGTTTCTTTACAATATAGGGATGAATGTATCATACCCTCCGGACTTACATATAGGTATAGGTCCAAGAATGAAATCCTATGTGCATCGAATTGCATAGTAAATTTAAGATTAAAATCGTTGGATGAAATAAACTGCATAAATTCAACCAATTCTTCCTTCGTACCTGTCCAGATGACCAGGACATCGTCTATATGCCTCCGCCAAAGAAGAATATGGTGAAGATATATAGACGAGGCCTCGTCAGAGAACAACCTCCTTTCCCATCCCCCCAGGTACAGGTTGGCATACGATGGGGCACAAGAAGTCCCCATCGCAACCCCCTGCACCTGGAGGTAGTGGGATCCATTGAAGGTAAAGGAGTTGCATGTAAGCACATGTTGTAACAATTCCATAATAAATTCATTTAGAGGCCATGCATTCCAGTCCACCTCCCCCAGGAAGGTGGAAACAACTTCCACCCCCCTAGAGTGGGGGATACTGGAATACAGGGCCTCAATGTCAATAGCCATTGTATTGCTTTATTGCATGATTTGATATATATATATATGAATAAAAAATTATTTTTGTCGATAATACTTCATTCTATGTATTCCCAGCGGGTGGCGCTGCCTGCTGTTCAGTTATTCAATGGTGGCTAATTCTCCCTCCCCTCTTCGTCTGTATGGGTTTTAGGATGGAGCATAAGGCACGTCTGGGAGCGGGTGTTGGGCTTTCTAAGCCCTCACGTCACTTCCGCATACCTAGTCCTCATATAGGCCAGGGACGCGGCAGTACATGGAGGCATGGAGGACCCGCTGCCGCGTATCCCTGGTCTTTTTTACTCACAGGTAGGCAAAACTCTTACTTCTAAGCATGCGGTAACATTTAGTCCCCGTAGGGGCTGTAAGAAATGGTTGGGGTGACTGTATGGAAGGGAGGAGGAGGGCCACATTGTACTAGGTGGTTTCTCTCCCCCTCCCTATAAGTATGTTTACTATATGTGACTACCAAACCTACAGCGTACATCCTGAATAGAGCTAGGGGAGGGGGGTGTTACTGCATGCTTTAATTAAGTGGGGATAACTGCACACATGTTAATATGATGCTATATAAACTGATTTTAATAGTAATCACATACCACATCTTGGTTCACAGACCTGAAATTGGTAGCGAACATAACCAAATTAGTACTTGAAGGACAATTTGATGCCCACCTATATCATAGAGGGGTGGACCTGGTACCACGACTCTGAGGGAGATTGGCCCCCTGGTGGTGAATACATGCGGTGCTGCCATGCTGGTATACTAAAGAAGGATAGGTGAGCATGTGTTATACAAGTGTATTATTGTTTACTGTATAAATGAGTTATAATATTCAAAGATGTTCTTTATACTTTGATTGGTAGACAAAAATGAAGGGGAATGTATCCTGAAGAAGCAATGGAGATTGCGAAACGTCGATAACAATCATTCTACCCGCCCTATCCCTGATGTGATATGAGTATAGATACCACACATACTGTATATGGGATAGGTACTGTCTGTCAATGAGCAATATGTTTTAAATTTGAATTTGTATATGAAAATCCTACTGATTTTATCCAGATGGCCTTGGTCATCTACGTACAATTACTTTCATATGAATATATTAGGATGGGATTGGTTTAAGGTCCCCTACACTGATCGGATCCTAAATAATTTTATAAAATATCCTTACCCCAACCTGTCAGATTATCTCCTACGCTATTAGCTTTTAGATGATCCCTGAAAACTCTTCTCTTCAGAGAAGCTTATTCTACCCACACCTAACAACTACATTTTCATTTTCTTCATCAGTTCACCCCCCACAGTTATTACCTTTTGCTTCACTTGACCCTCTCTTCTAGATTGTAAGCACTAACGAGTAAGGCCCTCTGATTCCTCCTGTATTGAGTTGTATTGTAACTGTACTGTCTGACCTCATATTGTAAAGTGCTGCACAAACTGTTGGCGCTATATAAATCCTGTATAATAATAATAATACTCCCAACACAAATAAACAGGTGTGCAATGCATAGAGAATTATAGTAGAATAAATAGTTGAAACCAGTAGACTTAGGTAGAACCTATAACTGCAGGAATAGAAAAGGGAAGGAGAATGACCCTTTGTGTCAGACTACTCCCTGGGAGTGGAGGGGGGGGGGGGGGGTAGTGGAGAAGTCCTGGTGATGTAGATGTGCAATGTCTTCAGCTACCTCAACACGGCTCAGAGAGGTTTTCTGTACAATGGCATCCAGTACTGTAAATAGCATGTGCAAAGTGTCTCTTTGCTAAAGCTTTAGTGCAAAGGCATGAAATAAAGGTGTCTGCATGAAGTGTCTTTTGAGAGTGTATAGAAGGTAGGCTTTTGTCCGCTCACCAAGCCTGGGGATACCAGGCTTAGAGGAATGGGAAGTCCAGGGACAGGCCCATGTAGAATTTGTCACCATGGAAGGGTCCCTGACCGCACACCTTGTGACGCTGGGATTCAGTGGGACGATCAGGATGATCCCCAACAATCACTCAGTCGACAGGAAGCTGGCAAAGGGGATCTGCTTGCACATTTACCGAGGGCTCTCCACACTGACTAGGCCTCGACACTCCTCGCGACCCTCCGAGCATCCGGGTCCCTGTTCCTAGCTGAAGGCTGTGGTTCCTAGAGAGTGACTCCTCCCCACAGCAGGCTATATATCTCTTCTCCAAGCATTTTGCTCTCTCTCCCAGCCGACTGGAACTTATAGTACGCAATGGTCTGACTCCAGTATAAACTTGGCTAGTCGGACTACATGCCCCAAGATCATTCACTCTCTTCTGGAATCTCACTTGCTCTGCATTCAGGAGGTGTCCAAGCCGAGCACTAGAGCACTAGAGGGATACAGACTGTGGCTGATGTTGCAGAATGTCCCCAGAAGACACAGGTAATTTAACCAGCACATGGCTATGTATATATATATATATATATATATATATATATATATATATACAGTATATATACATATATATATATATATATGTATATATATATAAAAATCCAATGGTTGTCACCGCACACAAATAAGAGCTAAAAAATGGGCCTGGGTGCACAGCAAAGACTGTAGTGCATAAAACCAAAAAAGAGAGCGTCACTCACGGGCCTTGAAAGGTGAATGCAAGATGGCGGTTTAATTTGATGTTATGACAAGGCACAATTCTCCTGAGGAAGATGAGCTTGTGCCTCATCGAAACGTTGAATTAAACCACCATCGTGTGTTCACCTTTCAAGACCAGTGAGTGCCGCTATCTTTTTTGGTATATACAGTATATATATATATATATATATTTACAGTATCTCACAAAAGTGAGTACACCCCTCACATTTTTGTAACTATTTTATTCTATCTTTTCATGTGACAACACTGAAGAAATGACACTTTGCTACGATGTAAAGTAGTGAGTGTACAGCTTGAATAATAATGTAAATGTGCTGTCCCCTTAAATGTCTAAACCGCTGGCAACAAAAGTGAGTACACCCCTAAGTTAAAATGTCCAATTTGGGCCCAATTAGCCATTTTCCCTCACCAGGGTCATGTGACTCATTAGTGTTACAAGGTCTCAGGTGGGAATGGAGAGCAGGTGTGTTAAATTTGGTGTTATCGCTCTCACTCTCTCATACTGGTCACTGGAAGTTCAACATGGCACCTTATGGCAAAGAACTCTCTGAGGATCTGAAAAAAAAGAATTGCTGCTCTACGTAAAGATGGCCTAGGCTATAAGAAGATTGCCAAGACCCTTAAACTGAGCTGCAGCATGGTGGCCAAGACCATACAGCAATTTAACAGGACAGGTTTCACTCAGAACTGACCTCGCCATGGTCGACCAAAGAAGTCGAGTGCACATGCTCAGCGTCATATCCAGAGGTTGTCTTTGGGAAATAGACGTATGAGTGCTGCCATCATTGCTGCAGAGGTTGAAGGGGTGGAGGGTCAGCCTATCAGTGCTCAGACCATACACTGCACACTGCATCAAATTGGTCTGCATGGCTGTCATTCCAGAAGAAAGCCTCTTCTAAAGATGATGCACAAGAAAGCCTGCAAACAGTTTGCTAAACTTATTAGGTTCAGATGGTGTCAAGCGTGTGTGGCGAAAACCAGGTGAGAGGTACAAAGACATGTGTGTCTTGCCTACAGTTAAGCATGGTGGTGGGAGTGTCACGGTCTGGGGCTGCATGAGTGCTGCCAGCACTGGGGAGCTACAGTTCATTGAGAGAACCATGAATGCCAACATGTACTGTGACATACTGAAGCAAAGCATGATCTCCTTCCTTCGGAGATTGGGCCGCAGGGCAATATTCCAACATGATAACGACCCTAAACACACCTCCAAGATGACCACTGCCTTTCTAAAGAAGCTGAGGGTAAAGGTGATGGACTGGCCAAGCATGTCTCCAGACCTAAACCCTATTGAGCATCTGTGGGGCATTCTCAAATGGTAGGTGGAGGAGCTCAAGGTCTCTAACACCCACCAGCTCTGTGATGTCGTCATGGAGGAGTCAAAGAGGACTCCAGTGGCAACCTGTGCAGCTCTGGTGAACTCCATGCCCAAGAGCGTTAAGGCAGTGCTGGAAAATAATGGTGGCCACGCAAAATATTGACACTTTGGGCCCAGTTTGGACATATTCAATTAGGGGTGTACTCACTTTTGTTGCCAGCGGTTTAGACATTAATGGCTGTGTGTTGAGTTATTTTGAGGGGACAGCAAATTTACACTGTTATACAAGCTGTACACTCACTACTTTACATTGTAGCAAAGTGTAATTTCTTCAGTGTTGTCACATGATAAGTTATAATAAAATATTTACAAAAATGTGAGGTGGTGTACTCACTTTTGTGAGATACTGTATACCTCCCTTTCTACTTAGTAATGCTAGTAGCATAAGGATTAAATATAGCTTATGTGGATAGAGAGGGTTTAATCCGGCTTTAATATCTGTTTTGTAGGGATGAGCTGAACACCTCCCGGTTAACTTCGCACCAGAACATGTGAACAGACGAAAAGTCAAGGGCAAACATCCAAACACCATTAAAGTCTATGGGACCCGAACATAAAAAAATCAAAAGTGCTCATTTTAAAGGCTTATATGCAAGGTTATTGCCCTAAAAAGTGTATGGGGACCCGGGTCCTGCCCTAGGGAACATGTATCAATGAAAACATTTTTTTTAAATTGATCGTTTTTTTCAGGAGCAGTGATTATAATAATGCTTAAAGTGAAAAAAAAAGAAAAATTCCTTTAAATATTGTGCCTGGGGGGTGTCCTTAGTCTGTGTGTAAAAGGGCAAATCTCTGTGAGGTGTAGAACATAGCCAGAACAAAATGACATTTCCATAGGCAAAATTGTCATTTAAAATCGAGGCTGTAATGTATTGCCGGTTACCGGCAATATACAAAAAATCACTGAAAAAAAGTGCGTGGGGTCACCCCCAGTCCAAACCAGGCTCTTCGGGTCTGGTTTGGATATTAAGGGGAACTCTGCGCCAAATTTTTTAAAAAATTGACGTGGGTTCCCCCTAAAATCCAAACCAGACCCTTGCCCGAACATGCAGCCCTGGCCGGTTAGGATGGGGGGGACGAGCGAGCGCCCCACCTTCTGAACCATACCAGGCTACATGCCCTCAACGCCCCCCCACCTCAAAGCACCTTGTCCTCATGTTGATGGGGACAAGAGCCTCTTCCCCACAAGCCTGACCGGTGCTTGTGGGGGTCTGTCTGCGGGCAGGGGGGCTTATCAGAATCTGGAAGCCCCCTTTAATAAGGGGGCCCCCAGATCCTGCCCCCCCTATGTGAATAGGTTTGGGGTACATTGTACCCCTATCCATTCACCAAAAAAGGAGTGTAGTATAAAAAAAAACCAAGAGACAGTTTTTGACAAGTCCTTTATTATGTAAAATAGCTCTTTTCTTCTTTCTTCATCCATGGCCCGGTCCTTCTTCTGGTCTTCTGCTTCTTCTCTTAGTCTTCTTACTTCCTCTCTTTGTCTTCAATCTTCAATCTTCATCTTCTTCTTCTTCTTTCTTCTTCTTCTTTCACCACCGCCGCTCTCCCCGCTGCTGCAGTCCGGCCCCTGCGCGTCTCCCAGTATGGGCGGTCTTCACAATGACAGTTCTTTTACAAGAAGGGGAGGGGCCACCCAGTTATGTCACGGAGTGGCCCTGCCCCTTCTTATAA
>BLSH010235833.1:739037-755980 GCA_018402905.1 Glandirana rugosa | reverse complement strand
TTATACCGTCACACGGAGTTAAATTATGACATTAACAGTGTAGGTTAATGTGATAATGTTTTTTATTAGAATTTAATTAAGTCTTTTCTTATTTTTAACAGTCGGATATTATCTTTTTCTGTTTCGTCCCAATAATAATTTCGGGTAGATACCCTGTTTTTTTGCAAAAGGATACGTAACCCCTACACGGGCGTGACGTGCCCAATTGACGAACAAAAATAAATCCCCTTCCTTCTTCTCTTTATATGAATGGATTAGGAGGCTAGGAGGGTCTTGTTGTGATCAGACCGTGGGGGTACCCGAACGATTTTTGAAATGTCCGGGTCCGGGTCCGTGCCACGGACACCCTAAAGTTCGGTACGGACCCGAACGTTACAGTCCGGGTTCGCTCAACACTAATCATGAACAGTGCACAATTCAAGTGTGGGGGTGCCAGACTAGTGTTGTTCTGGGAGGATCGGAGGATTAGGTAAGTATATTTCTCTTCTTCCTTCCCCTAAATAAAAACAAGCAGTTAACCCGTGCAGTGCGGGCACATCCCCAATGCATAGGAAAACGTTTTTTTGTCCCATAGATGGGCTTTAATAATAACCCTGCTTTGTCTTTTTCTATTATAGGCTGACAATTTTTATTCTTTTCTGAATTAATTTAAGATTATTTTTTGTAATAGTGTAATTGGATGTGACAATTACAGTATTAAATTGAGGCACACTGCCATATTTAAGCTGCAGTTCCAACTGACAACTTAAGGCTTATAATATTTGAATGAAACCTTCAGCCTGCATTTGATTACAATGTCATAGCTGACACTCAAATTGGTTCCCAATCTTTAGTGTCAGTAATCAGTAGCTTTCAGTGACATCTGGATCTGACAGGTAGCGGTTGTGACCTGTCAGCATGGGGAAAAAAGATTAAGGTTTTATCAGCATTGGGCAGGGGAACTTTAATGTACAAACTATAGGTGGTAACATGTTAATCTATCACTCCTCCCCAATGCATTCTTACTTATCCTTCTTTCCCGCTTTGCTCTGTTCAGCACCAGGAACATGGAAGAGGATGAGCTTCATGTCTACTTCATGTGACAGAGTTGGGACAATTAGCATTGTCATATGGGGAGTCCCTAGCCCTGTATAAGTGATGGCTTCTTCAACTCATAACTAACGCAGGACTAACTCTCCTGAACAAAGCAGTGTGGGAGCAAAAAGAAGGTGATTTTATGTTGCTGGGGAGGGTTAAATCGAGTGAACTAATTGTTTTGCATTACATGAGCAAAGCACAGTTTCGCTTTAAATACTTTAAGACAATGTAAGACAAAGTAAATAATAAAATTACTTAAATGTAGACCATGTAGAAAACTGCAAGAATGGATTTTTCATCTTACCTTGTAATTGAGATTGAGCTTGGCTGCTAAATGGATTTGGGTTAGTCAATGATGGTCGTGGATTTGGGTTGGGCTGAACCCTTATACTTTGCCGCCGTATAAGCTCTAGGTCACTATAGCGTTCTGTAAAATGCTTTCCCTGTTCTTCAAGTTTCTGCCGGTGCCCTGAAATAACCAGAAGTAAATAGTAATTTAATCAGATGCAAGAGGCTATGGTATAAACAATGGAGGGGGCGGGGGGTGGGGGGCAAAGGCATAGGAATTTTGCAAGATAGGTACAATGAACAGCAGTTCTTCTGGCCACAGTTGAAACCATGTTTATGTGTAAAATTAGAACTGATATTTAGTGGGATTATCAAGAAAAGCTTGCACTTAGGCATCTGGTCTGCATATGAGGCAAGATATTCTTTAACACTTTATTTATATTCATGACCGCATGAAAAAAATCTCTAATGTAATTTACTAAATAATGCTGGGTCATCACTCAGATAATTTATTATATTATATCCTATTATGACCACTCAGGCATAGTCTCGAAGCCTGACCCCAACCAAAATTCCCAACTTGGTCATCTGGTCAGTGAGAGTGTTGGGTATAGGACCTTTCATGCTGTATTTTTTGTGAAGTGTAAAACCCAATTGTCTCACATCTTTTAATTTCTTTATTGTCCTGTACCTCCAAGTTACAATTTGTGACTTATTTTTTTTTTGCTATGAAATGCTTTAAGTTAAAGGAAAAATTCAAGTGAAAATATAATCAAAAATTAAAAACCTGCACACAATTTTGTTAAAACCAGCTATAGTTCCACTTTAGAAAAAGAGCGATAGCTATTAAGAAAATAATATGGAAAGGTTATGAGTCCATAGATTCTGACAGCTATTCAGTTTTCTATAGGGACATTGAAATAACACATTAGGAACATAATTTGTTGTTATAAGATGAATGAAACAAGCTGTAACTGGATTTGCACATGTAAGATTATGTACTTTAAAGCAAACTTGTGCTTCGTCCAGGGCAAAGCAACAGGTTTATTTTAATAGCAACCCCATCAGCAGCATGTACTGTCTTTCCTTTTGCTCCCCCATCCACTGTGTTCAGCCACTGGCAGTGAAGAAAATACCTCCCCTGTGATAGTGATAATGTCACGGGATTGGTTACTGCTGAAGTTTACACAGGATTAACTCTCTTTCATAAGTGCAGCTGGTAAGGCTGACATTGAAGTAGAAGTGTTGCTTTGCCTTCATGGACAGAACACTGGTTCATTTTAAGAATAAGTTGTAAAATATTCAATACATCATTGGTTTTAACCATAGTTACATAATTAGTCAGGTTGAAAAAAGACACAAGTCCATCTAGTTAAACCCCAAAAAAATCCAAGAAAAATTATATATAACCATACAATCCCATATACAATCCTTCACCCACAGTTGATCCAGAGGAAGGCAAAAAAGCCCAGCAAATTTGCCAATTTGTTATAGTGGGAGGGGGGGATTCCTTCCTGATCTCCTGAGAGGCAATCGGATTTTCTTTGGATCAATTTACCTAAAAATGTTAGTACCCAGTTATATTATTTACATTAAGGAAAAAATACAGGCCTTTTTTAAAGTAAGCTACCGTGCTGGCCAAAACCACCTCTGGAGGGAGTCTATTCCACAATTTCACAGCTCTAACTGTGAAGAAATCTTTCCGTATTTGGAGATGAAATATTTTTTCCTCTAGACGTAAAGAGTGCCCCCTTGTCCTTTGTGATGACCTTAAAGTGAATAACTCAACAC
Source organism: Glandirana rugosa (assembly GCA_018402905.1). Taxonomy (NCBI): domain Eukaryota; kingdom Metazoa; phylum Chordata; class Amphibia; order Anura; family Ranidae; genus Glandirana; species Glandirana rugosa. The sequence goes on along the minus strand of BLSH010235833.1, from coordinate 752,824 downwards.
CAAGTTCACTATATGGACCACTTATGTATTTGTATATGTTGATCATATCCCCCCTTAATCTCCTCTTCTCAAGAGAGAATAAATTCAGTTCCTCTAATCTTTCCTCTTAGCTGAGCTCCTCCATGCCTCTTATTAGTTTGGTTGCCCTTCTCTGCACTTTCTCCAGTTCCCCGATATCCTTTTTGAGAACTGATGCCCAAAACTGAACTGCATATTCCAGATAAGGTCTTAGTGATAAGTGCTGATGAACTGTGGAAGCAGTAAAAAAGACAATTTGGACAGTATAAACAACTGTAAAAATGATTAACCCACATACTAAGTATAATGTTACAAAGACTGTTAGCTGATATGAATGCTAAAATGGGAAAAGGTGAAGCACATAGACCAACAATAGGCTCCTTTAATTTGAATTAAGTAAGCAATGATAATCAAACAAGATTTGTTGATTGTGTAGTTGAGCAGGTGTATGAAAATAAGCATGTACAGCAACATGGATATCACCCAATAACAACTCAAACCAGATAGATTACTGTCTATCTGATAGAAGGCATGGAAGAAATATAATGAATGGCCAAAATGTGCTTTGAGACACAATATATTATAGTACTAATATAGACATAAAATGTCATGTATGAACATAAGGAAAAGAACAAAGATAAAGTCATTTTGATTTTATTAAACTGAGCACAGATGGGCGTATAAACCAGAAATATAGAAAGTAGAAATAAATAAGAAATGGAGGAAAGTACAGAAGTATTAAAAGATTCAGCAAAAATGTTCTTGGCCACCAACGAGGAGAAAGGAAGAAAGCTGGTTTAATATGCAGGTAAAAAAGACAATAAAAAAAGGATACATTAAATAAAAAAAAAAAAAAGAAAAGTAATAAAATATGCAAAAGAACAAACGAATCGTTAAAAGTAACGATAGAGTAAAGAAAAAGCTTCAACCACAAATAATGTTAAATATGGAAACCCAATTGGGAAAGAGAAGACAGTGCTTAAATATTGGGCTGAGAATTTTAAAGAACTATCAAAGAAATGTAGAATCTCAAAATGAAAATTGAGAAGCCTTTTTTTTCTTTAGCCCAGCCATTAGACAACTGAAAGGCAGTAAAGCATGAGGAGTTGATGGCAAAAATTCAGAATTGACAAAACATGGAGGGCTGATTTTATGGAGGTGTATATATGAACTAATAGCTGAGTTACTGAAATGGGCCCAAATGTTAGAAAAGCAGAAGAAGGGAGTAGCTTGCCCAATCAAGAAGAAAGAATGATAAAACAATATGTAAAAATTATCTCACAAACTCCATACTAAATGTCACATATATAGTAACAACAAGAATTTTATCAATAGAGTAGAAGCTTATGTTGAAAAAATCTTGGGAGACTATCAATGTGGTTTTTAGAAAAACAGGTCAACAAGAAACCAAATGTTACGCATGATGCTGTAAAAATGTGGTGAATATAATATCAACTTACGCCATCTGTTTAGGTCTATGATAGTGTCAGCGGCAGCCTGTGCATTGATGGCACATGGGTGCCGCCCCCCTATCCCTGCCACTGCCCTCCTATCCATGCTGCCGCCCCCCTATCCATGCGCCCGGCCCCTTTCAGGACACCGGGCACATGAATTCCTATGGCGGGGGTGGTTTCTTTTGAAGCACATTATTAGAGCCACAGGCTCTAATAGGCTTCAAAAAAGGGTGGGCTCGGGGAGCAGCGCGTGCACCCCGATCCCACGCAATTGTGTGACGATAGCAAATGAATTTTAACTATTTTTACACTAAAGTTCCTTCCCAACAATCAGGAGGCAGATCATGAGATCTGTTTTCCGATTGACCAAAGCGCCAGATGATCTTATTAGATGTCTAGAGCTTAGGAAGAAGAGGCACACAGAGGAGCAGAGGAAAAACGCGCTGGAGGAACAGACTCCTCAGCTGCCACTGCTGCCCGCTCACTGGAGGAGACACAGGAGAAGAGGACACCACAGCCCGGTAAGTGCTGGACATCTTGCAAGGGGGTGCTGTCAGTGCCGTGAGCCTCCGACCGCCCATGCTGTATACTCTGATCTGTGAGTGCAAGGCTGAGCTATATACCCTGATCTGTAATGCTGAGCTATATACCCTGATGTGTGAGGCTGAGCTATATACTCTGATCTGTGAGGCTGAGCTATATACGCTGATCTGTAATGCTGAGCTATATACCCTGATCTGTAATTCTGAGCTATATACCCTGATCTGTAATGCTGAGCTGTATACCCTGATCTGTAATGCTGAGCTGTATACCCTGATCTGTGAGGCTGAGCTATATACTCTGATCTGTGGGGCTGAGCTGTATACCCGTATCTGTAATGATGAGCTGTATACTATGATCTGTGAGGCTGAGCTATATACCCTGATCTGTGAGGCTGAGCTATATACCATGATCTGTAATGCTGAGCTGTATACCCTGATCTGTAATGCTGAGCTATATACCCTGATCTGTAATGCTGAGCTATATACCCTGATCTATGAGGCTGAGCTATATACCCTGATTAATGAGGCTGAGCTATATACCCTGATCTGTGAGGCTGAGCTGCATATCCTGATCCATGAAGCTGAGCTATATACCCTGATCTGTGAGGCTGAGCTATATATTCTGCCCTGTGATGCTGAGCTGTATACTCTGTCCTGTGATTCTGGGGCTGTATACTCTGTCCTGTAATGCTGAGCTGTATACTCCTGTCACTGTGGGTGGAAGCAAGTGGAATACAGGGGATGGAGTGGGTGGATTCTATAAGAGGTAAGGCTTGTGAGAAGTGGGAAGGGTCAAAAAGGAAGGGAGGGGTCTGGCGCCCCTCATCCTAAAACTTCACTAGCCGCCACTGGATAGTGTAAGAACAAAAAGTATGATAAAACATTACACAAATGTAAGGATAATATTTATAAATGAAAGAACTAAAGTAAAAGTGCCAGGACAAAAACAGGAGAAATTACAGTGAAGGCAGGCAGAGAGATATTCTGCTATGTATGTTGCTGAATTTTAAGAGGCTATAATTTTAAGAAAAAAATTAAATATTGCTAATTTGTATCAAATGCTGGCCCCCAGCAACTTTACAAACACCCCTGCTTCACCAGAATGTTGGACTATTCTGATTGGTAAAACTTTGGCACCTCCTGATGTTGCTAATGTTTGCCCACTGCTTCCTGCCTCCTGCACATTCCTATTGCCTGGTGTGGCAGCCCATCTTACTGATGGACACATCATATTGGCAGACCAATAGGAATGGAGATGTGGAGTGTGGGAGGGATCTCTTTAGCTCCGGTACTGTCTGAAAGGCCCAGAATGGGGGCAAAGCAAAGGGTTCTGAAAACTGTTACAGATATGTGTATACTATTTTCGAAGTGCACATAAGCAAATGAATCCACACTTTGGATGATTGCCGTGTGTGAAACCACACTCTATATTATTTAAAAAAAACCTAGGAAATGCTTTTTTTTTCAAATTCTTGGAAATATACTTTTTTGTTGGTGTTAATAAGGCAACCAAAAAAATACATTAATAATACATATATATCATTCAAAGTGTAATCCCATAATTGGCAACTACATTTATGATCAAATGTAAAATGTAGACTTTTGATACAAAAACACATACGCGATATCTGATCCCATAAGATAACAAAAGTGCTTACTGTTAAATGCAATCCTACTCAAAATGCATTGGAATGGCTTTACATCAGCACTAATAGTAATTTAATAATTGAGTACTGTCAATATAATATTCAAATATATAAAATATCTTGCTTTTCAGCTTGTCATGTTTTAGTCACATTCTAAATATTACCATTCTATTGCTGGTACATGGGACACGTTGTTTATAGTAAATAGTAAGGCATAGGATTTATTAATATAATACTAAATCAATAATCATCTCACATCAAATATTCTACACACTGAATAACAGACAGTAACGTCAATACACAGGAAAAAAGATTGGGGTGTTTTCCAGGAATCAGCTGGGTGAAATTCTGCACTGCATAAAGTAACTTGAGAAATTTACTGAATTAGCAGCTAGCAAATTAAATTGTGTCCCGATCTTGAAATGAAATAATACCTTTGGGAGATATGCGCTGCTGTATTTTCATACATGTTTCCATATGACAGATCATGTTCAGAATTGTGTAGAATGCCTTTATATAGGTTGTTTTTAGATTTACTAATTATTTTAATTCTCTATGATTTAAGATCTATCAAACTCTGGGAGGCAAATTGGCTGGAGAATGGTTATATATAAATCTAAATCTAAAAAAAAGAAGCCAACCAAATGGCAAACCCACACAGTGGATTTCTTTTCTTATATTCTGCTGCAGTGTAAACAAAAACATAGGTAGCTATGAGAAACAACATGTTTAGGGGTACAGGTACTGAATTAACACTTCCTCTGCAATAAAAAGTGGACAGAGAAAGGTTACATTCATATAATATATAATAAAGTATGCAGCGTATCATAATTAGTCTAAGGAATGGCTTTAAGGTAGAGTACAACTCACCCATTCCATATAATATGGGATCACCCCTGGTTTGAAAGCAAAATTCTACATCCTGTATTGATTCAATACAGGACACAGTTTGTATTTTTGTGCAAGCATTTTATCCATTTAGTGGCTGTATTACTACCGCCACTAAATGGCATCTTCTCGGCTTGTCCAGTGGCTTGTTTCACTTAGTAAACAAGCCAGTCAGGGGATCCTGAGTAATGCCAGTGACTGAATCTGGTTCATGATTATATTTTATCAGTGATGTCAGGCAGTGTGGCATTTGGTTTCCCATTAAAAATCCACACTAGACCCTTCTGCAGGACAAGGGTTTGATATGGATTTTGGGGGGACCCCAAATAGTTTTGCTTTTTATTTTGCCTTGGACCCCTCTCTAAATCCATATTAGTCCCTTATCAAGGGCATTCATTTTTGTAAAGTCACTTCCGCCAGAGTACATTGTACAGGTGCACCACTTCAAATGCAGGAATAAGCTATCTCTCAAGAACGTTTTGCAAATGAATTGCGTGTTTTTAATGTTGCCCTTTAAGCAATTATGTCCCCCTTTCCCACCCTATTCTGTATTTTGCCAGAACAAATTAGTCTACCCTACGTACAGCTTTCAATAAAGTTCAGTATACCTGTGTATATTTGCTCCAACTGACTGTCCACTGAGATCATGAGCACAAATTCATCTCAACTTCTACTAAAATCTACTGTGAAGCCAATTTTTAGTAGTATGGCCAGTAGTATGGTCCTACCAAGTCTATACTGCTTAAAAAAATACTACACATTCATAAAATATTGTTTTGTGATTTATAGATGTGCTTGGCACTCTGCTAGACTTCTGGACTCTGAAGCTGAAAGAGTGCTTTTAAATGAATAGTGTGTCTGTAAATAAAATTAAGTTGGTAGGAGAGCCTAGTCACATGACCTGTCAAAGGCTACTTTTCAATCATGGGACTCTGTCTTCTGCATTAGACAGAGACAGCTCTGCACTTGTAGTCCTTTGATACTACGGTACCACCAGGCCCTTAACCAAAGGTCCGTACACTGGAGGAAAAGTCTGCAGTAGTCAGAGCATTGTGATCCACTAATCGTTGATGCAATGCTTTGTAGGATGCAAAAAAACAAAAAATGCTTAACATAAATAAATGTATATATATATAGTGCAGTATAGTGCACAGTATTTTCTCCAAATTTCAAATAAATAAATGTACATTTTTCTTTTGATCAATATGGGTGCATTTATCATTTTTGCAAAAGGCAGAGTTAGACCTCAACAGTGTAATGATGGGCTAGGTTTTTTGAAGGTAAATCCTGCCTCCAGCAGCATGGTCTGGCTCTGCATTTGCATCCATCTGTACAAGCTGGCTGCTGCTAGATGGTGTTGTTTGGAGACAGTGGGGTTGATTTACTAAAACTGGAGAGTACAAAATCTGGTGCAGCTTTAAATAGAAACAAATCAGCTTGATATTTACCACCATAAACATTATTTATACATTACCACACATATTGCTATGCATATTATATAGAAATAAAGAAGGCAAAATGAAAAGGTTTCCATGCTATGCTAAAACATAAATCTCTGCAACAGAAGAAATCTAAAGTAAGGTGTAGTCATGCTATTCTATGAAGGACATAAGAAGGGAGCAGAAGTTTGTGGAATGAATTTGTTGAAAATGCTAATCAGCCAGATCGTAGTTGCCATGTGTTTACTGCAGGTTAGGGAATGAAGCTGTATGAGAAGCACATTTCCATTATGCAGTTTTTAAATATGGTCCATTAGAGTATGTGTACACCAATGAGTAGACTTAACCTCTCTGGCGGTATGATTATGTCAGATTTTTGCGTCTCAAAGCGGTACATTTTTTTGCATAGAAATTTGGCGTTTTATATTGTAGGCCTGTATTAGGAATAACTCACTTAAGACAAGAGTCTAGTAGACATCCCGGGTATGATAAAGTTTAAAAAATAGCGAAATCATAAATATAATATAATAAATAACTATAAATAATTGTCAAAAATAATAATATAATAATAGTAAAATGTATTCAATAATGTAATCAAGTCAAAAACACTGAAATTTGCTCAATTGCAGAATTGTCGCTGTCGTCACTTTCAGTGTCTGATGATAAATTTCCCCAAAATCAGTATCACTCAATTCTGCAAATTATTATTATTTACTATCGCTGTTTTCTAGCTGATCAAAAACCACTTTTGACGTAAAGGGACACTTTTTGGATGCCATGGACATCCTCAAGTTTCCAGGCAGAAAGAATGGCATATATAATATAAAAGTGCAGGCAGGGCACTGGACAAAGCACTAGGGACAAAAGGGATGTGAAATGATTTTATACAGTAATGTAATCTTACAGATTACAGTGTACTGTATGTGTTGTGAGTGTTTCACTATTTGACTTTTCCACCGGACTCCGCCCCATGTGTCGTGACACAGAGGCATCGGGCGGAAGACACAGCCGCTGACACAGCGGGGGGGGGACATCGCTGGATCAAGGGGACAAGGTAAGTAACACTGCCTGGATCCAGCGATGCAATCCAGAGTGTGGCGCGGGGTTACCGCCATTTGTAATGGAAATTCACCCCGAGTCACGCTCAGAAAAACTGCCAGGGAGGTTAAAGAAGAACTATGGTCAAAATGGAAAAAAACAATATGTTATGCACCTATACAGTCTGTTAAACATCTCACTGGTTGTTTTGCAAAAAAACAGTAAGGATTTTGAGATTTCTACCTTGTCCCCTGCAGCTGAAAGCTCTCATGTGCACTTACTTTACTGAGGAGACAACGTTGCTTCCTGTGTTTCTAATTGCCTGTTGTCCCCTTTTGCATGCTGCCTCTCTGAACAGACTACAAGGAGCCGTCCTGACATCACTGGGGGAGGTGCTCCTCCAGTCTATGGAAAGCTCTGGCATTTCATTCTCCATGAGGCTCCACCCACGATCCGCCACTGAAGCCCCACCCACTCCCGCCTATGTCCCACCTTTGCCCGACCACTATGTCTATACAGGCTGCTCCCAGCTTGGCTTTTCTTTTGTCAGTGTTTCCAACTACCAGATGAGAACAGGCAGAGAGAAGCACACAGATTAATAGAAAAATCTGTGTGCAAACTAACCTGTACTGACTTGTACTGTTTTACATAGCACACACCCAGCTATTGATTGGCAGATGGGTGTGTTATGTAAAATAGACTGAGCATGATAGAAGGCGGGAGGACTCTGGGAATTGTAGTTCCCTGTGGGAGATGCAGATTCTAGCTCAGTGAAAGGAAATTACATCTGAGCTCTGCTGAACTCCTCCCATCATCACTAGCATTATACAGAAAAGCAAGAATGAATAGGGGGATTAGAGACCACAATTACAGCTATATGGTAGGAAAATAATCATTTAAATTATTATGTTTATTACCATGTGTAACATTCAGGTATTTATATGAGGATTTACTAAAATGTGTATGTTGCCTTAACCACTTGCCGACCGTCAAGATGGCTCTGCTAGGCAAACCTCCGTCATACGACGGCGGCTGCCAGATCGAGCACTGTGAGTGCGCGCGCACCGCCGAAGGCGCGCTTGCACGCTCACTGTCTTCCGGGGGGACCAGGGAGCGGGTGCGGCGGACTTGATCGCCGCCGGCTACCCGCAATGCCCCCCCGGAGTAAAAGAACGGAGGTCCGCGTATGTAAACACGGATCTCCGTTCTGTGAGGGGGGAATATGGAAGCTGTGATCACTATCCTTCCCCTGCTAGGGCAGCCCACACACAGTTAGAACACGCCCAGGGAACACAGTTAACCCTTAGAGCGCCCCCTGCAGGTTAACCCCTTCACTGCCAATGGCATTTACACTGTAATCAGTGCATTTTTATAGCACTGATCGCTGTATAAATGCCAATGGTCCCAAAAAAGTGTCAAAATGGTCCGACATGGCCGCTCTAATATTGCAGTACCGCTAAAAATCGCAGATCGCCGCCATTACTAGGAAAAAATAAAAAAAAAATAAAAACTCCAGAAATTAATTCTCATCATCCGTAAACGCGGCCACTTTTGCGCAAACCAATCAATAAACGCAGATTGTGATTTTTTTTGATCACAAATATGAGGAAGAATATAAATCGGCCAAAACCGTTGAAAAAAAATGTTTTTTTGTATTTTTTTTCTTGGACTTGTATTTTAGCAAAAAGTAAGACATTTGGGTTTTTTTTGCAAAATTGTCGCTCTTCTTTTGTTTTTAGCGGCGATCAGAAATGACGCATCGGTGATCAAATACCACCAAAAGAAAGCTCTATTTGTGGGAAAAAAAGGACGCAAATTTTGTTTGGGTACAATGTCGCACGACCGCGCAATTGTCAGTTAAAGCAACGCAGTGCCGAATCGCAAAAAATGTTCCGGTCCTAAAGTGTGAAATCCTTCCGGGGCTGAAGTGGTTAAGTTGTACTTTAACCACTATGGCGTTTTTACAATTTTTTTTCTTTTTACTAGTAATGGTGGTGATCTGTGATTTTTATAGGGACTGTGATATTGCAGCGGACATGTCGGACATTTTTGACACTTTTTTGGGACCAATGACATTTATACAGCGATCATAAATTTAAATATCCACTGATTACTGTATAAATGTCATTGGCAGTGAAGGGGTTAACCTGCAGGGGGAGATCTAGGGGTTAACTGTGTTCCCTGGGCGTGTTCTAACTATGAGGGGGCTGGGCTGCCAGGGGCATAAGAGATCTAACTGATCCCAGTGACAGGGATCAGTAGATCTCTCGCATGCTGCCTGACAGAGCAGGAAACCACCGTGTTTACATCAGCGGTTCCCCGTTTTTCTTATCTGGCAGGCAATCGCGGCTTGCTGGTGGAGATCGAGCCCACCCGAGCCATGGCCACACTTTTGCAGAGTGTGGCGGGCACGAGAGCGTGCCGCCGGCGCACGTGCGAGCCGCCGTTTAACAGTGATTCGCGGGACGCTGCCACTCTGCAAATGTACGCAAGGCGGTCGGGAACCGGTTAATTTGTGTGTTTACCTTTCATTGCATTCACATGTGTCTGCAGTGGATTGCTTTGCAGATAGCTGCGCGCTCAAAGAGGCGTATCCTATTTAGGTGTGTTAAACGCACATTAATTATGGTTGTTTGTAATTCACCTTCATTTTCTCTTTCCCTAAGGAGAACCATTACTAAAGCACCTGAATACAAACACAATGCAAATGACAAAAAGGCTATTCAATTGCAGTGTGCATGTACCCAATGTACCCATTTACTTAGGTAAACCTATGGGGGGGTGTTAATTTGCATATGATAAATAACTATAAATGGTTCTACTTTATTCCTAATAATGATTTTGATGTTTTCTCAGGGTCAGTGTTAAAAAGACTGCCTGCAGAGAGTTGAACATTCCCAGCTCTGAAGTGGGAAGACACATGCCAGAAGGGTGAAATGAGATGGTCACACTACATTCTTTTGTTTGTTAGGACTGTACAGTGGGAATCTTTCAGTCCTTGCCTGAAGCACTGGGGACATTTATAAAAACTGAGGTTGCTTATAGGAGGAAATCTTGTATTCTGATCAGTGTTTAACTATCATATGCAGGAAATTAGGCTAGAAAGGGCTATTATCTCTCCAATATCCAAATATTCAGACCATACAAAATATTCTGGATACATCAGGAAGCTTAGTTAACTATAATAGAAAATCTGAGCCACTTTTCAGTTGTGCCAATGGCATTTTCTTAAAATTAAGTGCAATAAAACGAATTAAAGTCACATAAAAATGTACTATAAGGCGAACACTGCAGTTTACGTCAAACGTGTTCGCTAAAAAATATTCTACACCTCTTTCTTGAAGCAGATATATAAGATACAAATAAATGCCTTTCTGTAATCATCAATGGCGGCTCGTGTTTTTTTTAAGGGGGGTGGCAATCAACCCACCGCCCCCTGCCAGCGGACTCATCCAGGGACCCCCCCCCCCCCGCATGGCCAGCGGCTAGGAGCACGGATGCACACAACCACCCCAACCCTCCCACCTGCGGCTATCGTTCATCCAGCACCCTTCGCCCGCTGTCTGCCCGGCACTTATCCCGTCTTAGTGGTGGGTCAGGCAGCGCATGAAGGGCGGCAAGAAGTGTCCCGGGAGTGGCTCTGTTTCCTCTCATAGAGACGCCGTGCGTCTCTTCTCCCCTCCTTGCAAGGCATCCAATAGGATCGCCTGTACTGTCAGCCAGTCGGGTGATGGGAATAAAACCAGCTTCCTGATTGGCTGGGAGGAGGATCAGTGTTGCAACAGGGAATATTCATTCACTGTTGCAACAACCTGGGTGGGATCAAGATGCAATGATCTGCGCCCCAAGCCCACCCTATTTTGAAGCCTATTAGAGCCTCTGGTTCTAATCAGGTGCTTCAAAAGACGCACCCCCACCTATCCCCGCAATGGTAATTCATGCGCCCAGCGTCCTGAAAGGGGCCGGGCACATGGATAGGGAGGGTGGTGGCAGTGTTAGGGGGACAGCCCTTGGTAATCATTAATGCCAAATTTAACATTTAGTTTTAATCAGCTAAATACTTTCCAGGTGAATCAAGCCAAAAAGTGTGCTAACACTTATGGCCAATTTACATCTATGTGTTGCAGATGCAGTTACCACCTCAAATGTTGAATGCATTAACACACCCCAACACACTAAGACAGTGACCATGCTATGCAATATGCTGTAATGCATGGTAACATTTTTTGATATGTCTGATAATTGAGATAATTTTGTGCATCGGGAGCCTATTATTTTAAATGGGCCATCTTAATGCAATGCATGTTAATGCATGACATAACAGAGGTTATTTTTTATATTTATATATCTTAGCTTAGTGGTTGATCAAGGCAGCTACCTGCTGTTGATTACCGCCCCCTTAACACCTATTAATATTGGGGTGGATCTATAGAAGAATTATCAGTTGGATATGTCTGTGTAATTATTAAGCACAACCTTATTGTGTGAAATGCATCTACTCAGACTGCTTGTTGGTGTCCTGCAGTGCCACCATGGGTGTCTGCAATAATTGACATTTGGAACTACATGATGTGCAGCTGTTTCTTCTTACCTTGATACTATCCATGGAGGCCAGTTGGGGCTAGCACTCATGTGTAGGTTCTACCAGGCTTACCTAATTCACCTGGAGCAGCGAGTTCCCTTCACTTTGAACATTTTTTTGAAATGTCTGATAATTGAGATCATTTTGTGCATCAGGAGCCTATTATTTTAAATGGGCCATCTGAATACAATGCATGTTAATTTGTAACATAACAGACATTAATGTCCAAACATAAAAGGACTCTTAGACCCCATACACACTATTAGATTTTCTGCAAATTTTGTCTTCAGATTTACCAAAACCATGTAGTGCAAGTTGCAAGGGCCTGCCTGAAACTCTTAGGGCACTTTCCCACTGGGGGCGGTAGCGGTAAATCCCCGCTAGTTTCAGCGGGGATTTACCGATGTTATAGCAGCACTATGGCGACGGGAGTGGTGCACTTTTAAGCCCCCACAAGGGGTTAAAACGGGCATAAAAGTGCCGGCACTCTGCGCTTCCGAGGCGTTTTCAATGGGCAGGGGCGGTGGAGGAGTGGCATATTACCGCTCACTGCACCGCTCCAAAGATGCTGCTTGCAGGACTTTTTGTAACGTCCCGCAAGCGCACCGCCCCCACTCCGGCTTTCACATTGGGGTGGATGGGGAGGGATTTTTGAGGCACTTTACAGGCGTTATTTTTAGCTAAATATCGCCTGTAAAGCGCCTCAGTGTGAAAGGGGTCTTAAGGTTTGACCTCATATTTTATGGTTTTGGTAAATCTGAAGACAAAAATCTGCAGAAAATCTAATAGTGTGTATGGGGTCTTAGAGCCTTCCAATCAGCAAGGAACATGAGCTTTGCTGATTAAGGTGCTCTAACTCACTAAGGAGTGTGTCAGGCCTCTGCTGATAGACAATTGCTTCTACACACACACACAGATAGGGTCCTTCTCTGTAACTTTCTGGCAATGGATTGGCTTTTCTACTCTAAAGAAAAGAAACTGTAAGACTTTGCACAACTTTTATTTTGATGCCCCTGGGATATATTTAGCTGATTTGAAGTAAAAGCTCAGTTGGTTTTTACGTGCATTTTTAAAAAAAATGTAAGTACCTAAATTTGATTTTGTATTAGCCCCTTGCAGTCTCTGTACAGCAAAGCAGCACGGGAGCTAAGGAGAAGCAGAAGAAGGTGCCAATCTGATGTGTTGCAGTGCAAGGAGCATGAGCTAATTGGTGCTCTGCTTCTCCTTTCGCTGTGTAGAAGGGCTCTTTAACCACTTTCCACTGAGAGGACGTCCATGGATGTCCCCAGGTTTACAGGCATCTTTCGGGCATGTATTCCTTCAGCCGGCAATTTTCTTTCATACAAAAGTGATCCGAGTGGCTAATTAGCCACTCTATCACATCTGCGGGTGGTGGAAGGGGGTCCCACCCCCCTCCCGCTGCCTCTACCGTCTGATCGTGGTGCCCGGGCCGGGGTGATGGCTGCCCTAAACAGAGAAAGAGGAACTGACATCAAGTCACTTCCAGTTTTGGCTCTTTGTTTGCTTGTCCACCAGCGGCCAGGAAAGCAGCCGATCAGAACGATCTGTGTCTGAGCGGCTGCATGGGAGGCTAGAGGAGAGATTTGGGGGCTAATAGACTCTCCATAAAGAGGACCTGTCATGGCCCATGCTGTCACAATGAAGTTGTTTATACCTTGTAATAGTAATAAAGTTAATCCAAAAAGAAAAAAAAAGTGTAAAAAAAAAGTTTTTATAAAATAAATAATAAAATATATATATATATATATATATATATATATATATATATATATACAAAAAAAGTAAAGCGCCCTGTCCCACCGTGCTTATGCGCTAATGCAAACACATACATTACTCCCGCACGCATAAGTAAACAGTGATTGCACCACTCATGTGAGGTATTTTCGCAAATGTCAGAGCGAGAGTAATATGTCTAGCACCAGACCTCCTGTGCAACTCTAAACTAGTAACCTGTAAATGCATATAAAGCGTCGCCTATGAAGAATTTTAAGCACCATAGTTTGCCGCATTCCACAGGCAGATGCAATTTTAAAGCATGACATGTGGGGTATCTATTTACTTGGCATAAAATCATCTTTCACATTGTCCAAAACAATTGGGCTAACTTTGGTGTTTTTTTTTTTAATTCATGAAGTCCCGCGAAATGAAAAAAACATATA
>BLSH010235833.1:699882-723201 GCA_018402905.1 Glandirana rugosa | reverse complement strand
TTACAGGCTGTATTTTTAGCGTCTAGTGGCTGTAATGATAATTTTTTTTTTTTACATTTTTGCGGTATTTACTTAAACGTACCAAACATTTGCGCCGTTGAAAACGCGTTTGGTTAGTTATTTGTGGCTAGTGCTAAAAAAACCCCTGACACCTTCCTCCTCTCCTAGTCTGTTCTGTCTTATGTTTGTCGGAAAAATGTGTTACGTCTCATAAATGGGGAATCCAAAGTGTCACTCATATTGTTCGTGCGAAATGAAGTATATGTCTGACTAAAATGACAACACCCAAATTATTGTGAAATTACAAAGTTGAGATGTCCTGTTGATGAATGGCGTGCGATCGTTCGGGTTCCGTCCGGACCCGGACCCGGACTTTGTCCCGAAGTTCGGACGGACCAGCAGAACCCGAACTTCCAGGTGTTCGCTCAACTCTACTAGTGAACCAAAGTGTCATTCTTTAATGTAGGCCACAGTACTCATTTATGTATACCCATGGTAAGTAGTTGTCCTGTAGAGTTGAAACATTAAAGTGTTATTAAACCCACAACAGTAAAATCAGTCTGTATATGAAGTAAAGCGTGCTTGTTATACTCACTGTGAAACCTAAGGGGTAAATACTCTGCATTGTGTAAAAAGGCTGTTTGTATTCTGTCTTGTCTGATCCTCTCCTCCTTCCACAGTCCCCAAAAAAATCGTGATCGGTGTTTATTGATTGGTTTGCGCAAAAGTTGCCGCGTTTACAAACCATGCAAATTCATTTATGGCGTTTTTACATTTTTTTTTTTTAATAGTAATGTCGGTGATCTGCGATTTTTATGTCGGACATTTTTGACACTTTTTTGGGACCAATGACATTTATACAGTGATCAGAAATGTAAATATCCACTATTACTGTGTAAATGTCATTGGCAGTGAAGGAGTTAACCTGCAGGGGGCAATCTAGGGGTTAACTGTGATCTCTAGGTGTGTTCTAACTGTGAGGGGGCTGGGCTGCCAGGGGCATCAGAGCTCTAACTGATCTCAGGGACAGGGATCAGTAGATCTCTCATATGCCGCCTAACAGAGTCTGTTTTCCCCATTTTTCTTCTCTGCCAGGTCATCGTGGGACCCGCTGCCACACTGCTGCAGAATGCAGCTAGCCAAGCATGAGCAAGCCACCGTTTATAAATGGCGATTCACGCTACAGTGCCACTCTGCAGCAGTAAATGTACGCGAGCTGGTCGGGAACCAGATAAAGAAATTTTTTTTTTCCAAAATTGTTGGTCTTTTTTTGTTTATAGCGCAAAAAATTAAAAACCCGCAGGGGTGATCAAAAACGACTAAAAGAAAGCTTAATTTGTGGGAAAAAAAGGACATCAATTTCATTTGGGTACATCGCCACATGGCCGCGCAATTGTCAGTAACACAGTGCTGTATCGCAAAAAAAATGTCCTGTTCATGGGTACACCTTCTGGGGCTGAAGTGGTTAAAAGCTAGGAATATTAGTATAGAGAGACATTGGGGTTGATTTACTAAAACTGGAGAATGCTAATTCTGATGCAGCTGTGCATGGTAGCCAATCAGCTTGTTCAATTAAACGCTGACAAAAACTAGAAGCTGATTGGTTTCTGTGCAGAGCTGCACCATATTTTGCATTCTCCAATTTTATTAAATCAACCCATAATCTTGACATACAGTATAAAGAGAATATGGCCTAAAAAGCTGCAGCCGGCAAAATCTGAGCACTTATATTACCATATTTCACACAAGGGATATACCTAGAGACTCTCTGAACTGCAAGGTAAAAAAAACAACGTTTGGATTGCACAGATCACAGTACACTTGGATGCCCAGGATGGATTGGTATGGTCCTTCAGGCAGGAAGGAGGAGCACACAATCAACATGCCCTTTCATGGCAGATCAGTTTTCTGTGGGATACAATAAGTGCACCACACAAAGTGTGCCACAGTAATTGGTGGCCACGGTGAACGTGGGTGCTGTTTTACAGAACATGGTTCATTGTTATACACCTTTTCAAATATAAGGGAGGAATTGTAACAAAACAATTTTTTATAAGCTGAACAAGATGAATGCTGCTGTATCAAAAAGGTATTGAGTTTTCTAAATAAAGTACCAAATAATCCTAGTCATTTAACTGTCTTTAACAAATGAGCACACGCTTCGTGGATTTACATTTTTCCTGTATTGACTTCCTTTGCAGTCTTCTGCATTTGGTCACATCTCTGACCTGCAAAGGAAGTTGATGCTGGAGACTTTCCTCTGCTAGATGATATGATTGTGAGTCTCAGGCTTGATTAACACCTATGCATTTTTAGTGCTTTTTGCATTTTGCAGATTTGCACTGCAGAACGTGTTCCATAGGAAACCATGTTAAATGGACTGCAGTGCAAATCTGCAAAATACAAAAAGCACTAAAAGTGCATAGGTGAGAATCCAGCCTAAAGAAGGAGGACATAGCTATAAAACACCCAGTAGCTGTTGCTCTCGCTACTCTGATCAGAATCTGAATGTGTCTGAAGAGAATGAATGCAGGAGAGTATCTATACTCATGGCTACTAGCCAGTGTTGCCAACTGCCAGTAAATTTACTGACAGTTTGTAAAAATCAGTGATTTTTACAACTGTCTATAAATATCAGGGTCTGATAATTTGTCATGCTGTGCTGACTTTTTAAGTGTAAACCAAACAAACTACTTGATATTGGTATTGTCAGTGTTTCCATGTTGTGTTTAAATATCAATTGTCTCAGTTTTTAATAGGAGTTCAGTTATTTTTCAGGTTGCCAGTAAAAAATGTGCTCCGCCAGTAAATTTCCCATGTTTTGCCAGTAAAAAGCACTCGGGGAGGTTGGCAACATTGCTACTAGCCCAAGATATATTATTTATACAAGGTCAGAGAGCAAAAACCCTCAACCCCAGCCCTTTGTGACATCTATTGGCCAGATTGGGCATTTTAATTCTAGAGCTGTTTTATGCAAGGTGTTTTCAGAGTTGGATACATGCTAGTTAAAGGGTTGTGGAACAGAAAGCATGCTAGGCATTGTCTACTGCAAAGTTTAACTTTAAATGGGCAGATCCTGTACAATGGTAGACAGTGATAAATGCTGGCTAGTTATAGGATCATCTGAACTCTTCTAATACAGAATACTTAAGATTATGTCAGGAGGAATTAAGAATATCTGCAATTCCATTTTCAGGATTCCTAACATTTCAGAGCCTGAAGAGAATGCTTGTCCTATTAGTGTTGAAGATCACTCATGACATACCCCAGAAGTCTCTGGATTTTAGAAATCAGACAAAATCCTGTGTTAGTTATGCAAACTAAGGACCCTTATGAATTGGGAAGGGAAGTTTTGTATGTCTGACCACACATCTACACAACTGCATAATTTTTTTTTTAAGAAGCACAGATACGACTTTGCAAGCAAAATACAAGTGATTTTTTTGCAACTACCTTCTGAAACACTGCAATCTCTCTTGGTGTCTTCATTAAGTAGAATGTAAACAGTGTAATGGTTATCTTTGCACTGTGTGCAATATGGTAAACAGATGCAAGTACAGAAAATCTATTGGATAAGTGTGTAATTTAAAGAGGAGAAACCAGGTTAAAATTAGCTATGCATTTTGTCTTGAAGAATGAAAAGAAGCTGTATTCAATTAATACTCACAAAACTAGGAGAAGGGAGATTCAAGTTTATGAGGACAGAAAACATCTCTACAGGAATGATTTGCTAAGGCGCATAGGCTGATTTGTTTTGCGAAGTGAATGTTCACTTAGCTTAGTGGATGAGGTGAAGCTGTTTTTACTTTCAACATAGCTTCCCAACTGTCCCTGATTTTGAGGGGCGGTCCCTCATTCAGAACAAAGTCCCTCTGTCCCTCTTTCCTCCTCATTTGTCCTTCATTTTGGTCTGATCTATATAGTTGAATATGGAATGAACTACTTATCTATCAAAAAGTGTTTCCCAGTGTTAAACCTTTTATCCAATTTCTAAATTGCTGCATTTGTAAATCCCAAAAGCCAATATAAAGGAATAGTAGTGGTAAAAAAGCATGTATGGGTTTAACCAATTGTTTTTTTGTACAATTCCCCTTTAAGGGGGTGTTGCAGGGGTATGAACTATGCCTACTTACTTTTGCTAATAGGTGCCCCTCATTTCCATCTCAGAAATTTGGGAGGTATGCTTTTAATACCTAATCCAAAGCAGGATTATTTCTTGGACATGATGGGACGAAGTAAACAAAGCATATTTTTATTCACTAAGCTAAGTGAACTTTTACTTTGCTAACTGACTGGCCAGTATAAATCAACCTTTTTAAAATGTAACTTTTTTAGCCATTTTGGATAAAGTAAGAAAAGGATTTTCCCCCATCTTTCTCCCACTGGGAAGATTTACCTTCACTTCCCACCCCATAAACAAAACAGAAAGTGAGAGGAAATCTCTCCGAACTGAGGGATTCCTGTGGGTGCCACCAGGGTCACCAGAACTGGTGTCCCCATTGGAAGATTTCCCCTCTAATAATGTTCTGATGTTAACCCAAAATTCAGGATTTTCTCTACTTTCACTTTCAATGATAATGGTAAACGGGACAAATAGAGAGGATGAATCTCACTAACGGGGGCAGAGATAGCAATAGAAACTGTCAGGTGTTCTAATACCTGCCCACTTTATCCAAAACTGAAAAAAGTTTTAGTTACATATTAAGTAAATGAACCCCTTTGAGCCATATCTGAATCCATACCTTGCTTATTTGAACACATCCTGAATGCTGTAGCTGTAATTAGATGTGAATCGATTGGGGGTCTTGCAAACATAATATGAAACCTGCTAGCCAAAGCTGAGCTGGGGACGTCTGCCTATATAATGGCAGACAGGCATATACATATACCCATATACCGGCATATCACAAAATATTAGCTGTCTTTAAATGTTCTGTAAATCTTTAAAACTTTGCAAACTGAGTACTGTTTCCTTGGTCAAAAAAAATGACTGTACACCTGTCTTTAAATCACATAACATATTATTATGTCCTCTGCTGCATGGTGGGACTTCTTGTGTCAGTAGCTTGATCATGGCTGAGAGCTGCTCGGCATTAAAGTGTGAACCTTCTGAGCCTACCTAATGTGGAACAACGCATCTTTGCAGAAAAGGAGCTGTGTCATCATATACTGAACAATTCGTTTCGGTGGTATAAAATAAATGAGCAGAGTAGAGTGCATTTATCTCCTGTAGTTACGCTTGTAGTTACGCTTGTATCCTCTGAGATAAGGGGTGCCTCCTGCAGTTATGCTTGGCTCTCTGCATTTAGGGGCCTTGTAGTAGATGAACTTCCTATAGTTATTCACTGGAATACCAACACGTGAGCTGCTAATGTCTTTGTTTAATGGCAAAGTAAGTCTGCTGTTGACTCCCCTGCCTCTAATATATCCTGCTTCCTCTTTTTTCTCTATTGCTCAGCACTATGAGTATTTTTAGGTCATTTGCTAACCAAACCCATAAATATTTAAAGCGAAGCTCAACCCAAAAGGGGATGTTCCGCTTGTCCCCCCCCCCATCCTTAACTGCCACATTTGGCACTTTTTGGGGCTGAGCAGGTACCTGGTTCTGACAGGTACCTGCTCCCACCTTCAGGTAAGATCGCTGCAGCAATCTCTGAGTATTTCAGCACTGATTGCCGCCCCCCCAAAACATTTACCACCAGCCGCCACTAACGAGACCTTTCAAAAAGCGCAGCACATGCACAGTAGGAAACCGACTGTGAAGCCTTATGGCTCTGCTGCCTGTTTCCCTTAGTGAAGATGCTAGTGCCTGTACCCGAAGCCAATTGAAGAATCAGCTCATGGGTGCCAGCTTTGCTGGATCCCTGGACAGGTAAGTGTCCTTATATTAACCACTTGCTTACTGGGCACTTAAACCTCCCTCCTGCCCGAACCAATTTTCAGTTTTCAGCGCTGTCACTATTTGAATGACAATTGCGCGATCATGCGGCGTTGTACCCAAACAAAATTGACGTCCTTTTTCCCCACAAATAGAGCTTTCTTTTGGGGGTATTTGATCACCTCTGCGGTTTTTATTTTTTGCGCTATAAACAAAAAAAACAGGAACAATTTTGAAAAAAGAACAATTTATTTTGCTTTTTGCTATAATACATGCCCAAAAATAAAAAACACATTTATTCCTCAGTTTAGCCCGACATGTATTCTTCTACATATTTTTGGTAAAAAGAAAATCGCAATAAGTGTATTTTGATTCGGTTGCACAAAAGTTAAATAGCGCCTACAAACTATGGCAATTGGTTTATGGAGTTTTTATTATTTATTTATTTTTTTACGGGTATTGGCGATTTTTATCGGGACTGCGATATTGCAGCGGACATGTCTGACATTTTTGACACTTTTTGACATTTATACAGCGATCAGATCTAAAAATAGACACTGATTACTGTATAAATGTCATTGGCAGGATAGGGGTTAACACTAAGGGGGCGATCAAGGGGGGTTAAATGTGTTCCCTGTATGTGTTCTAACTGTGTGGGGGCGGGGCTGACAGGGACACAACAGATTTAAGTGATCCTGATCACAGGGATCAGTAGATTTGTCATGCCCCCCCCTCACAGAGCGGAGAACCGCCGTGTTTACATCAGCGGCTCCACATTCTAGCTCTCTGTGAAGGGATCGCGAGTCTCCGGCAGACATTGAGTTTGCCCAACCCGCGCGCATGCTCACGCAGAGGCTGCAAGAGAGAGGCTGGAGCACGCAAAGAGGCGGACGTCAATTGACGGCCCCCCGACAATTCAGTTTCGCGCTCTAGCAGTCAATCGGCTATAACATGGATCTGAAGTGGTTAAAAGTCAGCAGCTACAGTATTTTTTACAGACTGGAGCTCCTCTTTAAGATGATTGACACTAATGATGCTTCAGAAACTTATATGTGAATGATCATTCATTATTTCCAGGGCACAAGCAGCAGATTCAGGGTAAAAAGGGGTTTGATTGTGGGATCGCTTTAACCCTTTGACCTCTCCTTCTTTTCCTATACATCTTAGCTCCATCCTGTCTCTAGTGACCTGTACATTACCCCTCTCTGCCTTTATCCTGCACATCTGTATGTTATCCTCTTCATCTCCATCCTCTCACTGTATGCAAACTGTACAATAACCCCATTCGCCTATTTCCTCTGTGTCTAACCTATAATGTTGCTGTATCTGGGGTACAAACAATTGCCAAACTCCATGTTTTTTTTTTCAACCTTAATACAAACTTGTTTCTTCATTTCCAAAAAAATGCGGCAAAAAAGGCCACCTTGGGATGTTTACTTTTAATAAATGGGTCATTTCAAGGGTGTTTATGCTGTCCTGCCATTTTATTTGCTTTGATTTATAACAGAAATAAACTGTTTATTTTCTTTATGTATTAAAAGATGTAAAAATGCAGCAGTTATTAAATACCACCAAATAAAGCTGTATCTGTCTAAAAATATATATATATAATTAATTTGGGTACAGTGTAATTGTCAGCCAAACTATCACAGCACTGCAAATTGAAAAATGTATTGATAATGAAGGGGTATATATAGATTGGTTGCTCTGTTGGTGAATACAGCCCAGTTTGCATCTGTGCTCATTTTACAGTTTAGATGAGTATGTGCTAATCAGTTCACTGAATGGTAGATGGTACTTCTCTGTTTTTTAAGTGAAAAAGTGAGTGATGAATTACACGTGCAAATTATGTAAGTAGGCTTGCATTACGCAAACAAACTGATTACATTTGTATGGTTGATACTGTTTTATTAGATAGTTTGGTTAACTGAAGATTTCTAAGAAAATCTGAACATTGTATGCAATTTAGGAAAGTGATCCTTTACATCTCTAATTGGGAGCATCGTTTGCTCTTTTTATCTTAAATGGAAAACTGCTAAATTAAATTTATGGTAACAAGTTATGAGCCGGTGTAAATAAAGTAAATTAGGCTTATTTTCACTTTAATTATCATGCTTAGAACTTACTTCTTGGTTCTCGTGGACCATCCACAGTCACTTTGATGGCTCTGTGGTATGTAGCAACTTGCGTAGGGCTTGTGAAAACGGTGATTGTCAAAGTGAAACTCTTGCCTGCGGACCAAAAGACCAAGATACATGTTAATAGTTTTAATAAGTGAACACTGCTTTCTTATGTATGTTACAGTAGTGGTCTCTTTAGGCTGGGAAGCCAAGAGTTATGAGGTTCTTAGGGTCCTGGAACCACAGAAATAAAGGTGTAAAGCACAATGTGTCTGATAGTACAAGGACCCCAGAAGCACTTTCCTCTGTATTATTAGTGGTATCTCATAAAGTGGATATAATACAGCTGTGGGCAATATTAAAGAGGTGGCGATGAGTTCCCAATTGGTCAGCCATCTAGAACTTAAATGCATTAAAACCTTAAAACTTAAAACCCATTAAATGCATTGTCTGAAAAATAGAAAATACTAGTGTCACACTAATTTTAGTTAGGATATGGTTTCTTGCACAGTTCAATATAACTTATACATATAGTGAAAAAGGTATGCACAGCCTTCCTGAGCACAACATTGAGTTTACTGCTTCCTAAATGTACTGATTTTATAATCCTGGGAGGGATGTGGATGTCTACTCAGTGGAACAAATAAGAGTATATAAAGTAGCTTTTAGCTGAATTTGAGACGCATATAAAAAATGCAATTTAATCCCGCAATGGGTTAGAAACAACTATTACATTTATTGTTACATAAAACTGGTAAAAATACCTAAAACTTTTCTTTGTATCAGCTTCCTGTAATCCCTTGTACAGCAGCACTGAGAGAATAAGGGGCAGCACTGTAAGTAAGTTTAGGCCTCTACTAATTTGCACAGTGCACACTGAAAATGTATCAATCTGTTTTTGTTAATAAATCATCTAATGTCAGTTTTCTCACTGCAGTGCTCATAACGTGGCAAATTAAGCATTAAAGTGAACCTAACTTCAAAAAGTCAAGATTTGTTATCTACAACGTAATAGGAAATATATAGAAATGTTAATTTTGCCTAAACAGTACCTTGGAAAAGCTATTGTGTGCCGTAAAGTGGTATTAAACCCAAAAGCAAACATTTATTATACTGTAGTTTACTAATTCTTAGATTTCATGGTTACATTCATTTTCTTTTTTTAGGCTTCTTTCTTCTATTTTCCTCAAGCGACCCAACAAGTAAGTCTGTGGTTTTTTCAAAAGAACAAGCTCTTCAGCAGAATGTATCAGATACAGAGATGAGACTAACCATGTACCACTGGCAGGGGTGCTTACAGTGATATGTTTTTATACATTTGTTTTTGTTCATTTGTGTAAAACAGTATCCCAAAAGGAAAACAACTGTTGCTGTAACTGCTTTTAAAGTATAAGCTGGAGCTTGGCTTCAATGTGTTGTGTATTTAAATCTGCTAGAATATCTAATGATCCCCTCCCCCCAGACTGACAGTGCTATTGTCCAAAGGTGCCCCCTGTGCTCCTTCATCCCGACTGAGGGCACGCTAATACAGATGTGTGTTACTGGACAGATCACCATGTGAAAACAGAGAGAAAAATCCTAAAAAAAGAAAATTAATGCAACCATCACATCTAAGGATTACAGTTTTGAATTTGGGTTTAATACCACTCCAAGCCTAATAGATTTATAGCTGCAGCTTTATATCTAATGCAGTGGTCTCCAAACTGCGGACGTAAGATGTGGCCCTTTGAATTTTCATCCACTGATGCCAACAATGGGGCATAATTGCCCCCATTGACACCAATGAAAGGACATAATTTCTCCCAATGACACCAACAATGGGACAGAATTCCTCCCAGTAACACCAAAGATGGGGCACAATTCCTCCCAATGACACTAACAATGGGGTCCATTGACACCAATGATAGGGCACAATTACTTCCAATGACACCAAAGATGGAGCACAATTCCTCCGATTGACACCAAAGGTGGGGCATTGTTTATTCCCACTTACATTGGGACCTCTTCTACTACCAATGGCCACAATCCAGCCCTCCTTAAATTTGAAAGACAATTAACTGGCCCTTTGTTTAGATAGATTGGAGACCCCTGATCTAAGTCATAGCTGCCTCAGACTGCTAGTATTTTAAGATTGGGAGTGAGATAAAGTGATGTCATTATATTACTGCTCACTGTTCTCCTTGCTGGAGCGTAAGCTGTATCTAAAGAGCTGCATACAAGCATCTCCATGCTTCAGCTTCATTCATTCTGTGGATCTGTGCTTCCTTCGCCAATGCTTCTGCCTTTAGAATACTACCCCAATTTTTAGCAGATACCCAGACACTGAGGGGCAGCTCTGAGGAAATAAAGCTCTGTAACTGTACTCCCAAACAGAGACACAATCAATTGTGCACTTTGCAAAGTGAAGTTGCACTCTGAAAGTGCAGTTGCTCCAGAGCTTAGTAAATGAGCAGAAGTTCTGTTAACTTCCATCATCCAATCATGTGCAAGAAAATGCTGTTTTTTTATTTTCCTTGCATGTGATTGGGTATTCTTTGCAAAGTGAAGATTTACCTTATTTAGTAAGCTCTGGAGCAACTGCACTTGAAGAGTGAAACTGCACTTTGCAAAGTGCACAGTCTGTTTGCCTTTAGTAAATCAACACAACAGTGTAGAATACGGCATGGCAATAGGGAACTAAGAAATTGCAAATAGCCTACAGGTAATATAGTTAAAACCCTACTGTGCTTTCAAGTGTTACTAAACCCACAACATTAAAATCAGTTTGTATATGAAGTAAAGCACGCTTGTTATACTCACTGTGAAACCTAAGGGGTTAATCCTCTGCATTGTTTAAAAGGCTGCTTGATCTTGTATGGACAGATCCTCCCCTCCCTGCACTGTCCCCCTGGACAAATCCAGATAAGACAGAGCCTTTGGAATCAGGCTGCACATGCTCAGTTTGGTGTGTATTGCTAGAGAGTTTTTTTTTTCTTGGAAGTGTGCATGTGATAGGCACAGGGCCAATCAGCACTGCGCAGAGGGTCAGGAGCCCTGCAGACTCCTAGGACAGCTCAGTGCAGTATGAAAACCCCTCCTACAAGCTTTACCAGGAACTGATAGAAATCACAAGACTGATATATACTGCTGATGAGAAAAGGTATTTAGCTGTTTAAATTTACTAAAATAATTTCATTTCCATGTTCTGTGTACTGTGGGAGACCATATATAGTGAATGCCAGCTTTCTACTGTTTACATAGTAGCACTTCATCTGGCTGCTTCTAAAAGAATTGGGTATTGATTTTCCAAAGTCACCCATGTTTCAATGAATGCTCACATGACACACTGGTGTTGTCTTATGGATGTCATATCTCTGTCACTTTCATTGGTCAGCCATTGTTTATATGCAAATGCAAGCTTTTATTTCACGTTTGTGAGGGTACAACTATTTTGTTTCGTATATAATCATGTTAGTACATGCTTCACAAAGCCAGTGCACTCCATGTTCTCTACTTAGCCTACAAACAATATGGGCGACTAATCCTTTGTCCTCTGCTCACATTTTTGGGCACAGATTCCAAAGTACAGGTCTCCTTTAATTCTTCCAGCAATACTGATACTACAAATGGTTTTGCAGCAATATGATATTTGATAATGGGAGTAAGCTTTTTTTAAGAACAACACAATATAGCACTATATATTAGATATCTATTAGTTGTCATGCACCACTCCCATCCGTTTACATAATTTCCTGTTAAGCAAAAATGTTTTCTTTCCTTTTACTATATGGCCATTTGTGGTTGGCACCAATTTAAAGCAGATATCAGTAGCTTCTTTGTGGTATGTAGTGATTACAAGCAGTGGGAATGTTAGTCAGTTATTTGCACCTAAAAAAATTTCTGTTCAAAGAAATATGGGGTTAATTTACTAAAGGCAAATTGACTGTGCACTTTGCAAACTCAGTTACACTCTGCAAATGCAGTTGCTCCAGAGTTTAGTAAATGAGACAAAGCTTCACTTCGCAAACAGTACCCATTCACGTGCAAGGAAAATAAAAAAAAAAAAATGCATTTTTGCTTGCACATGATTGGATGATGGATGTCAGAAGAGCTTCTGCTCATTTACTAAGTTCTGTAGAAAAACTGCACTTTGCAAAGTGCACAGTATATGTACCTTTAGTAAATCATCCGATATGAGTGCGCTTGCTTTCTGGGTATGCTAAAGAGCCTTTGACAGCTCTTCAAATTTGTATAAACATAGTTCTCAACAGCAATTTTAGGGAGCAAATAAATCCAGTCATTGAAAAAAAGTAATTGAACTGCTAATGCTGTCTAGTAAAACACTTCAACAGTGCTAACCTCTGTCCACCCACCTTACCTTAATATGAGTGCTATACATTGCACTGCAACCATACTTCAAAGCGTGCCACACTAGTACTGTGGGTAGATCTACACCATACAACTTTCCCTCAATCTATCTATCTCATTTTCTCTCTGCTTGATGTATGGCCAGTTTTAATATTGACGATTTAATACATCAGACATAAGTGACAGATGGCAAGAAGCCTGCATTGGGCAGGTCTGGGAATAGTTATCCTACATTACAAACAGGTAAGGAAAATATGTATTCAGATCACTTAAACTGGTTCTAAAGTTCAAATATTTTACTTATTTATTTTATTTTTTTTACCTTAATGCATTCCCTACATTAAGGTAAAAAAAAAACTTTTACCACTTGTTGAGGATATATAAAGGAATCAGGACCTTGTTGCTCGTGCTATTGATTCCTCCAGTGATAACTAACAATCTATATAGAGGAATCAGGACCTCCTTCCCCTGCTGGGTATCCCTCTAGTGAAAAATAAAGATCTATATAAGGGATCAGGACCTCCTTCCTTCTGCTGATAATCCCTCTAGTAATTACTAAAAATCTATATAAAAGGATCAGGACCTCTTTCTTTCTGCTGGGGATCTCTCTAGAGAAAACTAAAAATCTATATAGGGGATCAGGACCCCCTTCCCCCTGCTGGTAAATATCTACAGTATATAGAGGAATCAGGACCTTCTTTCTCCTACTGGTGATCCATCTAGTGATAACCTAATATCTATATAGGAGAATCAGGACCTTCCTCTTCCTGCTTGTAATCCCTCTAGTTATAACTAAAGATCTATATGGGGGAATCAGTACCTTGTTCCTCCTGCTAGTAATCCCTCTGGTGATCCTTATAGGAAAGTTTGGACCTTCTGCCTCCTGCTGTTGATGCCTTTAGGGATAATTACATATCTATATAGAGGATTCAGGACCTCCTTATTCCCAAACGAATAATCCCTCTAGTGATACATCCCAGAATTCTATTTCCCAAAGCCTGGTCACACCCATCCCCAAATCTTTTACCTCTGACTCTGATCAACTATGTACTTTCAATACTATACTCTTTCAGAGGATCTTGTAACAGAACCACTTCCCACACCCCGCTTGAGTGCTTCCGTCATATACCGTTTCCTCCAGTCATAGGACATAGATATCAGATATTACAGCCGTATATTGCAACCAAGAACTAGGCAGGACTCGTTTGGCTGCTAACTGGAACATTTATTTGAAAACTCAGACACATACTTTTATACCCCATAGGAGGACATCCCCTTCCTGATCATTTTACCCTAACAATACAAATTGTACACAGGAATATAATTACAACAACCGACATATGCTATAAACATGACATTAATTAGCCACCTGGATGACTCAGAGGTCTCATTCCAGGTCAGACTTACTGTCTTCTAGTTTAGAAGGTACAATACACATTAACATAAATAGAAACACAGAACACCTTCAGACAATAGCAGGAGACCCCAGTAGCAAATGGTCCGGCTCCTACATTGAACAGAGTCCAATGTGACCAGCTCTTTCAATTAACATGTCTAGTTCAGAATCAAACAAACAAGGAATAGTCTTTATATATTTCCTGTGAGATATTGTGGATAAATATTACTGTCCCATTTGAAGTAATCCAAACCATATTTTTAGCATCCATTAAGTAGTTGTTCATTATTTGCTTGGTCACCCTGCGCCCCTAATAGACACAGGGTGACTTAGACATAAGAGGGGCCTGTGGAGCTGTTTCCCAACCTCTCTAAAGTAAGTTGGGTTCCACAAGCCCTCCGCCCAAAGTAACTCCCGTCACAGATCTTTTACCTAAATGCATTATTTTACATTTAGAAACTTTAAACTGCAGTTTCCACTGCTTTCCAAATTTTTTTCCAGCAATGGCAAATCACATTCTGTGTTACAGACACCTCCAGGGGTATGAACCCTATTACACAACTTTATGTTATCACCAAAAAACATACCTTGCCAAACAAACCTTCAGTTATATCAATTGCAAACAGATTAAATAGAATAGGACCTAGTACAGAGCTTTGTGGTACATCACTACTGACTGGTCTCTGTTCTGAATAAACCCCATTTACAACCACACTCTAATATCTCTCCTTTCTTGTTCAATATCTTTATTGGTTCAGTATTTGGAATACAAAAAGTGATAACATGAGGTCTCAGAGTACATGACAATCATATAGAAAAGCATTACCAATGACATCAATCAAACAGCAAAAAGAAAACAGACAAGCTATTATGTAAAATCTTGGCTTAAACTTGAGTTGGTAATTCAAAGGAGGTAAAAGAAAAAGCATCTAAGTCTAATACCCCATACACACTATTCAACTTTTATTGTCAAATTTCCTTCAGATTTACCAAAACCATGTAGTGCAAGGGCCTGCCTGATTACATACAAATCAGAACGGTTTGACTCCTATATTATATGTTTTTGGTAAATCTGAAGGAAAAAATCTACAGAAAATTGTATAGTGTGTACCCAGATTAGGAGGTGGAAACTACCAACAAGTTAAAGGATAAGTTCACCTTTTGTAACATGTTATATGTTACACTCATATTCAGGGTGTAACATGTAACATGTTGCAAATCTGCCGGCCCCCACACCTCCCATTGTGACAGACGGTGGGACGTCCACCCTCACAGCAACATCATTCATTCACAGGGTTCAGTGAATAGAAAACTACAATGTCAGGCAGCATTTGTGGCTGTCAGCTTGTAATTCTCAATGAGCTACCACTACAATGTACGGCCAGACAGCTTATGCACAGAGTCTGCAAGAGCCCTGCATTGCACCCACAATCTACTGTTCATGGGTACAATGCTTTACAGGCTCCCAGTAAAAAATGAAAATTTGCACATTTTTTTACCTGCAAAAAGATGTGTATTTATTATTTTTTTTTAAAAAGGTGAACTTATCCTTTAAGTCCAATTAGGTGGAAAGAAGATAAGAGGGGGAGGGTGGGAGGAAGTTGGAGGAGGGTCCCAGGGGCCAGGGGGGCCTGGCTCCAGAGGGGGTAGGTGGTAAAATTAAAGTGGTTGTTAAGCCACTCTAACCCGTATACACCATCAGCACTGCCTCTTATTGCAGTGTGCCCCTCTGTGTATGATTTATAAAAATAAATGGTGCAAATACCTCATTTCACAGCCGAGGTTGCGATCATATGATTGGCTGGCTTTCTCCTTTCCTCCTCTGACAGATGCAGCGGGAGGGGCTGAGATTTCCCTGTTGACGTTAGTCAGGAGGGGAGGAGGAGAGGAGCAGAGAGCTAGCGGGACATGTGATCACAATCTCGGCTGTGAAATGTAGTATTTGAAGCATCTATTTTTGCAAATCATAAAGAGAGGGAGACACTGCAATAGTAGGCAGTGCTGATGGTGTAAACAGGTTAGTGTTATGCAAGCATCAGTGGGGGGAGGGGTGACACTGTCACAAGCAGAGAAGGGAGGGGGAGGAGGAAACAGGAGCAGATAGAAGAGCAGATAGCTGCGGATGACGAAGGCATGTATGAATGATTCCAGTGTCAGTTCTCAGCTGCCCTAATCTATCGTAGTCTAAATATAGGGGGGAAGGGTATAGCTAGTCAGGATCAGCCAGGTTTTTTAGGTGTTACAGGGGCCAAATGACACAGGACAAGCACTGTGTCATATTACATGCGTTAAAGGAGCAGGATCCATTCTTTTTCAGTTTAACAAACGTTTTAACCACTTGCCAACCAGCCACCGTCATTTGACATTGGAAGCTAAGGTCGGCAAAATTGCCATAGCTGTATGGTGGCGCTTCAAGAGACTGTAGCAGGCACGCAAGCATGCCCTCTGCACGTCTCTGGAGTCTATGCTCATGCTCGGTGGGTGCAATGTCCACCGGCCATCCGCGATCGCTCCTCACAGAGCCAGAACGGGATCTGTGAATGTAAACAAACAGATCCCCGCTCTGACAGGGAAATGGAGAGAGATCTGCTGTTCCCGGTGATCGGGAACAGTTTTCTCTCCACCCCCAGTCACTACACCCCCCAACAGTTAGAAACACCTCCCCAGGGAACACTTAACCCCTTGAGTGCCCCCTAGTGTTAACCCCTTCCCTGCCAGTGACATTTATACAGTAATTAGTGGCTATTTTTAGCTCTGATCGCTGTATAAATGTCATTGGTCCTAAAAATGTGTCAAAAGTGTCCGATCTGTCCTCCGCAATGTCACAGTCCTGATAAAAACCACAGATCACTGCCATTGCTAATAAAAAAAAATAATAATACAAATGCCATAAATCTATTTCCATAGTTTGTAGACGCGATAACTTTTGCGCAGCCCAATCAATATATGCCTATTGCGATTTTTTTACAAAAAATATGTAAAAGAATACATAACGGCCTAAACTGAGAAATATATATATATTTTTTTTTTGGATAGTTATAGCAAAAAGTTAAATAAAATGTTTTATTTTTCCAAAATTGCCGCTCTTTGTTTATAGCGCAAAAAAATAAAAAACGCAGAGGTGATCAAATACCACGAAAAGAAAGCTCTATTTGTGAGAAAAAAAGAACGCCAATTTTTTTTGGGTACAGTGCCGCACGACCGCACAATTGTCAGTTAAAGTGACGCAGTGCTGTATCTGATCAGGAAGTGGATAAATCCATCTGGGGCTGAAGTGGTTAAGTAGAGTCAAGTTGAACGTGTTAAAGAAGCAGTAAAGAGTCATCAAAATGAGGAGGTGGAAAATGGCACACTAAGCCTGGGTTCACACTATTGCGAACACAGACATCGCATGTGGTTCGCACCAGCACTGCTGTGCCAATCACATGTCTGTGCAATACAAGCTGTATGGCTGAACTCGCATTGGATTTTCATAAAAAAGGTGCAGGGACTTTTTTTTCCCGCACTGGAATTGGATTGCATGGGTGTTCACACCCATGCAATCTGATTCCTGTCCGAATTCACAGTTCTCATTGCGATCTCTGGACCAGGTGTCATTAACATTGTATTCACACCTGCAGCGGTTCACAGAGGGCAGTGTGAACTGCCTGTGGGAGAGATGCGATGCAGGAATCGGCACTGGAATCATGCTGGTTCCCGCATCGCTATATAGTGGAACCAGGCTTAGGATTTTCCACAATTTTGTGTAATATTCAATCCTATCCACGAGAACTGTGTCAATTTTGGCAAGGATCATAGCCCTAATGATCCTGTGTTTGGGCTTTACTATATCAAGGGAGTTAGTCTTCCAAACCTTCGATGTGGTTTGTTTGGTGAATGTGGCTAGAGTCTAAATTTGACTCGAGTTAGCTTTGGGGGGGCATAGCAGTGCTAGAAGGGGGTCGAGAGGGACTATGGTAGAAAACAGCGTAGAAATAATTTAAAATATCTCCTCCAAAACTGGCTAGCTATGGGGCAGGAGCATCAAATATGTAAATAAGTACCTCTATCTTCACCACCTCGAAAACAGGTTGGCGGGTGGTTTGGAGCGAATTTGGAAATTCTAGCAGGAACTAAGTACCAGCGGGTCAAGACTTTGTACTTAGTTTCCAATGCTCTAATGTTTTGTACAGAAGATTTGGTTGTGGCCCAGACATCAGTCCAATCAATCACTTCTGAGGAGAGTCTGGGGTCTTGTTCCCAGTGGCTCATGTACGTGGGGGGTTTAGAATCAGGTTTGTCCAGCAATTGAATATAGAGGTCAGATATTAGACCTGGGGTGTGAGGGTCTCATTTGTGCACATTTTCTCTGGTTTAGAAATGAGTTTGGTGTAAGGTAGGAAGAGTAAAAATGTTTGCGATGTAAGTAGTGGAACATTTTTGAGTTGGGAAGACCATGTGATTCCTGGAAGAATGAAAATGATGTGAATGCTGCAGCGTTAGTCAGCTTGTGAAGCCAAGTTAAGTTCACAACCTACCAAGTGTTGAAGAAGGCATGAAAGGTGAAGGCTGGGTAGAACAACAGTTTCTTGAGAAAGTCTGGTGGATTATGAAGTGTATGTAGTGTGAAAGTGGTTTTGAGGTGGTCCCATAGAAGGAGAAAGTAATTTGTGATCAGGCTGTGATATCAATCCTTTAGCCAACCGTGTTCTCACTGAACCACCCAAAGATTAGCTGGATTGGATTAATTCAATCCAGCTAATTTTAGTTGGACTGAGTAAAGGTCATTGAGGCTGATTTGCTAAGGGAGTTGAGAATCTTCACACAATCAATTGCAAACATATTCAAATCAATTATCCATTCATATGAAAAGGACATTTCTGTTAATTTTTTTCATCTGCACATGATTGAGTGTTCAAAGTGAAAAGGAATTTACCTTTCACATGATTAGATTATGATCGATTAATCACACATATTATCGTTAATCAGCCCACAATATTATATACTATCAAACACCTTCAGATGTATTTTCTCAGGGGAATAGGGGAATAGTTGATAATCTAATTTAAATCTGATTTAGATTGTTTTACTGTTAAGCTGGCGACACATATTACAATTTGATTGTACAGTCTCAGTGCAATTTCCTTTAGATTTACTAACAACAATGTGTGTGAAGGCCTACCCAAACCATCCATTCAGTTTATATCCAATCACGTAGTCTATTGTTAGATCTACAGGAAATTGAAGTATCAGATTGTAACATGTGTGGCCAGGTTGAAAACAGTTTTTTCATCATTTGCAAATTATAGTCATCCAATATTAGCTTATTTGTATATTGTCACCATATTTTAAGACAGACTAGAACAATCAAACCAAGAAAATGTTCTTTGTTTGGCTCAGTTCACACTGGCATTGAAAGCAAGCATTTGAGGGGCATTTTAAACACTCCTCACTTGCCTATGCAAATGATACTATGGACAGTTGACACGTGCAATTCATTTTAGTCTGAATAAACATTCAGACGAATTTCTGGTTATTCGGAGATTCGGATGTATCCGAATCTCCAAATGAAATAGTAACAAATAGTAAGGAATTTAGTTGAAATCCATTAAATTAGTTTAATTTATTCATTTTCTAACTAATTCCAACTTTTCAGAACAATTGAATTTGGATCCGTCGGAAAAACGATTGACCGATTCAAATTCTGTGTGAAGAAATAGCTGGTTGTTAAGCAGTGGGCCGGGAAGCCATCACATGACGTCACATGACATCAGAAGGGGGCGGTGCCATCACATGATGTAGTTGGGAGGCTCTGCCCCTTGCTTATATAAGAGCTGTCAAAGCCGAAGAGAGGGCATACAGTGGGTAGCCTTTTAGAAGGCGAAGCGTTTTTTGCCATTTTTCTATTTTTCTGGTCAGCGGGCAGCATGATGGATGATGGGATGCATCAAGGGACACTGTTTTTTTGTCTTTTAATAAAGGACTTGTTAAAAACTGTTTCCTATTTTTCTTACTTTTTGACACTTATTTGGTGAATGGGTGAGGGTACGATGTACCTGACACCTATTAACATGGGGGGGAGTCAGGATCTGGGGGCAGCTTCCAGATTCTGATAAGCCCCCACAACCACAGCACAGGGTGGTCGAGAAGAGACCCTTGTCTCCATCAACATGGTGACAAGGTGCTTTGGGGTGGGGGATGCAGAGCCCCAAAGCACCCCCCTATGTGACCTGGTATGGTTCAGGAGGGGGGCACTCGCTTAACAACCAGCTATTTCTACACACAGAATTCAAATCAAATTCTGATCATTCTGGAAAGCTGGAATGCATTAGGAAATGAAAAAAAATTTTAAGAAAACTAAACGAAACTAAACAAATTCCATAACGAAACAAAATTAGTAACATAACAAATCTATGCGAATCAAAACTAAACACATTTTTCTGTTCTGCACATGTCTAATGGACAGCACACAGTGCTGTTCACATTATCAAAATATAAAGCATTAGAGTTGCGTTGATGTTGAATCTGGAGGAGTTTGAAGCCTTTCAACGCCTCCTATTCAAGTCTATGGTAATGCTCCGCAAACGCACTGGCAAGCGGAATGTGGCATGGAATGTGGAGCATTAAAATTTGTTAAACAAATATTATGCAGGAGGAATATAATGTCCCACAATTTCCTGTAATGATAGAGGAGAGCATAGAGCATCCTGCAGTCACTTCCTTCTATGCACTTCCTGTTTGTGCTGCTTGAAGATGGCTGACATCAACTTCTGAGGGTAGGTGCGTAAATCATGAAACAGGGCATAAAAGTGTCCTTTAGAATATCTCTGAGAGACAATTGGATGTACCCAATAGTGCCTGGATGCCCTTCTCCACTTCCTCTGCTCAGCTAATTTCTCATACATCAACATCATCTGCAGGAGGCCAAACATGAGATAAAGCATAGTAAAGGAATCCATGCTGCTGCCTTCCCTACTAATGGTGTATGTACAGGAAATATTCACCATGGCAAGCCACACCTCAAATTGTTTATTTCCTGTAAGGACACTTCCCGTTAAAAAAAAATAGGCATTGGTGGAGCAGTTTTAACACACCTTAACGCGCATCAAATGTGTCAAAACTGCACATAGGGCATTTGGGGAGCATTTTTAACCACTTGCTGACTGACTCACGTACATTTACTGTGGCATTTGGCTCCCTTACGCAGATCACCGTATATAAATGGTGATCCGCGCAGCCGGAGTTGTGGGCGTACACCGGCTGTGGCGCACTCTCGTTCCCGATGCACTCTGCTTGAGTGTGGCTGCGGGTCAGGTGGACTCGATGTCCACTGACGACCCGCCATCGCCTTCTAGAGCGGAAGAACGGGGAACCGCCGATGTAAACACTACAGTTCCCTGTTCTATTATGGGCATGACAGTGATCTACTGATCCCTGTCATCAGTTAGATCTGTCATGCCCCTGCCAGCCCAGCCCCCACACAGTTTTTTTGTTTATAGCGCAAAAAATAAAAAACTGCAGAGTTGATCAAATACCATCAAAAGAAAGCTCTGTTTGTGGGGAAAAAAGGACGTCAATTTCATTGGGGTACAACGTTGCATGACCGCGAAATTGTCAGTTAAAGCAACGCAGTGCTGAATAACAAAAAGTGCTCTGGTCAGGAAGGGGGTAAATCCTTCTGGGGCTGAAGTGGTTAAAGCCTCATTTACGCTTGTGAAACCCCAGTCTAACGTCCATACTAAAGCACATTAATGCAAGTCTAACGCCTATACTAAAGTGCATTGACGCAAGTCTAATGCACATACTAAAGTGCATTAACGCTATATGAGCGTTTATTACGAATTAGAAATTTAGTCAAGTGTGAACAAGCCCTTAGGCTACTTGCACACTGGGGCGGGCGGTAGCCGCTAGTTTCAGCAGTGCTTGTCCGCTGTTATAGCGGCGCTATGGCGCTTCTATACAGGCGGGAGCGTGGCACTTTTAACCCCCCTGAAGGGGTTAAAAAGGGGTTAAAAGTGCCGATGCGCTGCCCTTCCGAGGCGGTGTGCAGCCGCTTTGGAAGCGATTGCCATTGATTTCAATGGGCAGGGGCAGCGTAGGAGCGGTGTATACACCACTCACCGCACTGCCTCAAAGATCCTGCTTGCAGGACTTTTTTGTAGCGTCCTGCAAGCGCACCGCCCCAGTGTGAAAGCACTCGGGCTTTCACACTGGGGTGGATTGGGGGGGATTTTTGAGGCGCTTTACAGGCGTTATTTTTAGCTAAAAAAATGCCGGTAAAGCGCCTCAGTGTGAAAGTGGCCTTAGAGAAGTGATCACCATGGGGGAATGTGGCTTTGGGCAACAAAGAGTGTTTGCCAAGGCTCCATTGAGGGAAATCCGGTTCCTGCTAACCACTATTGTTTCCTCAAGATAAGTCTGCACCTGCTTCGCCTCTGCATGAAAGTTCATGCTGCTGGAGATATAAATAAGCATGTTCATGCAAAAATTGTTAGACATAAAAAAGACTGGAATTTAAGTGTGCTTTTCTTTTTGACTAATAACTCATGTCGAAAAATATTTTAAACTCTATGTTTTTAGTTTTGCATAAAGTAAGGAACAATTAAACCCATAATAGGTTATTTTTTTGCTGCCTGTGTCCTGCTGGGGAGATCTCCTGTCATAGGCACATCAAGGAATGAGAGGAAATCTCTCCAAAATTAAGGAAATTTCCATCTTAGTAACTAACATTTCTATTCCCCATATTCTTTCACTGCAATGGTGCAATAAAAACTTGGCAGAGGTTCTAAGCCTTCCCCCCTTCATCAAAAAAAAAAAAAATCCTTTACATACACTTTAAAGTGTATTTCCATATTTGCAGTCAAACTGGGATAACACCTATGGTACTATATATGTGTTTCGTGATCCTATTCACACAGTAACATTTAAATAAATTGCTAGCAACCTTTTTTTTTTACTTGGCCTTTTCTAAAAACCTCAAAACTGAAAGCATCCTACTTAGCTCTCTTCTTCTAGGTAATGTTCATGAGGGGGCTGAGGAGGTACTATATGTTTACAACAATTAACCCTGTCTATACTTTGCTGAAATATCTTAATTTTTAGTTGTAAAATAGATCTGTACACTGTCCTACTAAAAAGTTAAATACTGTGGGCCTAATTCACTATATCGCGAATATGCGATCGCATAACGCTCAAAAAATAACGCCCATGAAAGCCAATTAGCATATCACATAGGCGATCGCGCGAACGCAAAATCGCGTATTTGCCGCGAATATGCCTTCTTATATGGGAATAGCTGATGTCAACTGGGCTTGAACCTGCAGAATCCATTGAAGGCTTGTATGAACATGATTTGCTTGAAAAAAGTGTATGGGAACTACTGCAGCAAAATTGAAAATATAATGCTGCATACAATGCAAGGTGTGCTGATGACATCTGTAGGATCCGAACCTGGAGCTGTAAGCTTTAGAATGCATCGGAATAAACCACTACGCTATAGACTTGACTACAACCAGACAGAAAAAATACATTTACTAATCTTGTATTCTCTTCATTCTCTACAAACTAACTGCTGCCACCTTAACTAGAGTGGGATTATT
>BLSH010235833.1:652272-682034 GCA_018402905.1 Glandirana rugosa | reverse complement strand
TAAAATCTGTATTTATAAAAAAAAAATTTATCTTCGTTGTTTTATAGATACAATCCGGTCCACTTTCCTTTACTAAAATCGTAATTATAGGAATCCGATGAGGTAGAGATCGATTCTGTTACGAATTATGTCCATCTTTTATGGTCTTTTTCCTCCTTTGTCCTTTTTTTGAAACTTCTTTTCAAGTTATATGTCCTACCAAAAATTCCGAAGTTTCTTTTCCGTAAGAAGGTCAATTTGATACATGTGGGAAATTAACCTTTGTTTTACATGATGTGTTAATATCATGTTTCCAATTAAAGGGTGTACATAGTTTAACTGGAAGAATGCCTTTTCTTTGAAGCCTTAAAAACCATCCTGTATATTGAACTTTTCTTCAAAGTTTTTTTCCTGTTTCCTCCTTTTTCTGGTATTTTCTACCTGTATTAAGCATTGTCTTAGCTAGAGATGGAGTAGCCTAAGGATATTAATGCTAAAATCATTTCCTTTCACCTGGCCTAACATAGATATTTTGTTGCTTCTATTTAAAAAAAAAATATTTATGTCTAAAATTAAGAGAACAATCATGTAACTTGCCCTTGGAATAATTAGCTTTGCTGCTATGAACAAATGTCTGGATAGAGATTTGGAAAGAGTTCAGGGTTCTTTGATATTAAAACCATTTTAAGCAAACTGTGTATTTTTTTATGTCTGAGAGTTTGTTAATAGTTCAACATTAAAGTGAGTGGCAGAATGGTTTTTACATTGAGCCTCCTCATCAAATATGAGTCATAGGCCCTTTATCACAATAACATCACCGGCAGAGGTCTGAAATTTTTTTTCACCATCTTGTTATAATTTTATAGCAGCTTTCCTGCTCCTTGTTGGAAAATGAACTCTGTGGAAATCTGTATGTTTGTATAATTTAGAGAAGTTTTTGCCTGATACTTTTTGAACATATTTTCCTTAAATTTATGGGTGCTGCCATTCATTCTATAAAATGTTAGATAATAATAAAATAAACATAGATGTAGGTGTGGTAGGTTGCAGAGATTTTGAGTTTAAGTGCTCTAGACCAGTGTTTTTCAACTCCAGTCCTCAAGGCACACCAACAGGTCATGTTTTCAGGATTTCCCTCAGATGAAACAGCTGTGGTAATTACTAAGGCAGTGAAACTGATCAAATCACCTGTGCAAACTCATGGAAATCCTGAAAACATGACCTGTTGGTGTGCCTTGAGGACTGGAGTTGAAAAACACTGCTCTAGACATATGTTGGCCAACCTGGCTACCTTGGATTTGCAATGCGCAGCATGTCGATTTTCAGATAGCATCTGTAGCATAGTAGTAAGGTTGACAGTATTTTTCTTTATTGTGTTTTATCTCTTACTTAGACTGTTCTAAAAGAGGATGCTTTTCAAACCATTATTAATGGCACCCCCTAGCTGGAAACTTTGGTAATTCAAAAACAGATGACATGAGACCAATTTATGGTTTCATGAAAAGTGATTTTGCCTTAATAAGGTGTCCCTTAAGGTGTAAGACTGTGAGGGTTATTGAGGACATATTGGCCAAACCTGATTCCCTAACCTGTGGTTATATTTGGGGAATATTAAGAACTAGATACTATGGATTCACCTACTGACAATTCTTTTACTGAAACCAATAGTGCTCAATACAGATGTGCAGTTGCAAGTACATGAATCATGTAGTATATGCCTACTGCTTCCTTAGATATTTTTTGGTGGTGTGAGTGTATTACCAGTAATACTCTGGACCTTTAGTAAATCAACTATGGTGTTGATTTACTAAAGGCAAGTAGGCTGTTTGTTTTGCAAGGGAAATTTCCCTTAGCTTAGTGAATGAGGTAGAGCTCTGTTGACTTCCATCATCCAATCATGTGGAAGCAGAAATATATTTTTTTTAATCTTCTTTGCTCGTAAATAATAATTTCCTAAGCTAAGGAAGAAAACCCTTGTGACATAAACAGCCTATTTGCCCTTAGTAAATAAACCAGTTTGTTTTCACAATGTTGATCCTTCCATTCTATCATTCTATAAAAACATGTTTTTATCTTATAAATGTAGACCTTTTACAAATGATGGCTTAATGGTTCACAGGACATACTGAATGTACTGAAATATTAGAAGATATCTGAACCCAGAAGGTATATAATAATTTTTCTTCTTCATGCTCAAGAATATCATATTTGAGTTGGGTTCTTTTGCTCTATAGATGCATCCAATACATATGATACTGTAGTTTATTTTAAAATTCATAACATTGCGAGGATCTCAAACTATCTATGTTTGGAAGTGCACTTTAAGGGTCCACACACACTGGGCTTAAAAACGCTGCTTCGACAGGAGTTTTACGTTTTGCGTGTAGAAGCAACTCAACGTTATCCTAGGTGTCCATGCACATTAGGACGTTTAGAGGCATATTTTAGACTCAGCATTTAGAGGCAGAGAAAAAGCCCTTCTGGTTTAATTTTTGAGAGGACTTTTCTTTCAGATAAAATGCTAAACACTCCTAAACACCTGTACAAAAACGCTCTATGTGAGCGATTTTTTTCTGTCAACAGAACTGGTATTTTTTTAAGCCCAGTGTTTATGGACCCTTAGAATATGTAAAATAAAGGTTGTTGGCAAAGATTTTGCGCTCAGTGTTTCAGTTTATATTTGTACATCCAAATTTTGTCAACCAGCTATGGCCGGGTGTTACTTTGACAAAACATCTAAAAAATCTACCTATAGATAAGAGGGTGGTTGGATGTAAAGGTCTGATCTAACTACTCTCAGGGCAGAAAATCTTCTGAGTACTGCAGAACAATAAATATGCAAAGACGGCTCTCTTCATGTACCGATGACGGTGAGGAGGTAACATTTCCGTAGTGATCGGGACAGGTTTTCTAATCCATACAATTGAGGTTAACCTTGAAGGCTGGGATAGTATGTGTATCTGCTGGATCAAGCAACTGTTATCTCATGTCTATGGGCTACTTTAAAGTGACAGAATTATCCTTGTCAATTTCCACTGCAACATATTGTGGTATTTTAGAGGATTCCACTTATTTAGATTTAAACAGAAGAATGTAAGTAGAGAGGCGTTGTGGTTGATTTGCCAAAGGATTAGAGCATGTTCACTTCAATCATCCAATCATGTGCAAACAAAGATCTTTTCTTTTCCCCTGTACAAGATTGGGTATTAAAAGAGAACACAGCTTCACCTCATCCACTAAGCTAAATGAACACACAATTTGCAAAGTGAACATTCACTTTGTTAAGTAAACAGCCTCTACTCCCTTAGTAATTTAAACACATTATCTTCTGGTGGAAATTGAAAGTGAGTAAAATGGCAAATTGTCCTAGAATGAGTAGTTAAAGTTCCAATCGACCCTGTCTAAATGCCTTTTCTGTGTGAGTTCATAGGAACAACAAGGAAGACTCAGAAAATGTATGTGTCACTAGTCATTGTTTGTGCTGGGTTTTAAGTTATTTCTTCTTTTTTTTTGTCACGAGATCTTTACCTGCATTGCAATATTACTTTTAAATTTGGTTGGTATCTGAACAAATGCTCTACTAAAAATACATTATGCCTTTCCCACGACAAGACAACGGTGAAACCTCCATCTTTGGCATTAGAGTGATTTCTTACATATTAAGTGAAAACGTGAAAAAGTGCCTGTGGAGCTTTTGAAATGCTACAATAATAGTTGCCATAAAAAGTTATTTAGACTATAATATTGGTGCAATGATGAGCAGAATCTGGACTCTATATCTGACAGGTGGAAGGGTTTGTATCCCATTTGTTTTTATCTATAATAAATGGCAATTTAATGGCATTGTAGAATAGTATGCTAGGGCATGACCTGAATACAGAATGTGCCTATGGAACTTCTAGAAATTTTTGATAATAGGTGTAATAAAATAGTTATATTGACTATAATATTGGTGAGCTGGTGAATAGAAACTCTACTCTTTAACTGACGGGTGGGGGGTTATTGCGGTGTTCCCAATTTTTAATTCCATTCAGTTTTTTAACTCTTTAATTGCTTTGTTGAAGTGCTCTTTGAGCGAACAATATTCAGAATTTTGTGTGATATTGAATAATTAAAACATGGATATAAGGAGCAATTTTATGAAACAGAAGTTTCCAGCTAAGGTTACATCTTCTCGGGAAGTTTGATAATAACCTGTATATTGTGACAGTAACAGCTTTAAATATCTTCTTATAAACGGTTCTACAAAATGAATGTTGATAAGAATATGACATTGGTGGCTTTGGGGATGAATTGTGCTTTGGTATTTACAATATTTAATGAAGTAAATGTATGTGGGGATCAGAAGCTATACTAGGTGTGATGGCAATGTGTATGTATATAATAACTAAGTATATAAGGCAGTATAAATATACCGTTTCAATATATCAGTTTGATCCATTCATCCATGTACAAAATTGTATTGGACAACTGCTACACTATGTTTGTCTGTCTGTATAGGCAGCATAAGCTTGCAGTAATAAATAACTATACCTCAAGGACTGTATTATTTTAATAGTTGCCAGAAGCATGTTCCAACATGAATATTTTTTTTTGTTTAAAGCATTAGTCCTCTAATTTCACACATTATTTCTCAACCTATAATATATATTAAGTCAAATAACAAAGGTGTTGCTAGAAACTGGCTTCACAGTTGTCATTTCTTTGAACTGAGGATGGTGTAGATGGTGTAAAGGCACTTTACAGTACAGACCTCAAGCCTACTCATTGTCACTACCTGCATTAAAGTACGCTGTTTAGCTTGTATATTTTTTCCAACAAAACGTCTCCTTAGATGTGTGTTTCTCAGCTCTAGTT
Source organism: Glandirana rugosa (assembly GCA_018402905.1). NCBI lineage: Eukaryota > Metazoa > Chordata > Amphibia > Anura > Ranidae > Glandirana > Glandirana rugosa. The sequence continues at coordinate 677,198 of BLSH010235833.1, read as the reverse complement.
TGTCTGACCACAGAGATCTCATGTTTAGAATGTGTTAAATACCAGCCCACCAGTTTCCCACCAATACAATTAAAAAAAAAAAAAACTTTGCACATGTACTATATTTTAGGTTTGTCACAGCTGTAACTACAAAATGTGCATCTATTAAATGCTTAATTATGCAAATCTTTCAAACTTATGTTAATGTTGTAGCTTGTTCTTGCACTCAAGCCTTTTTTCTAATAAGATATTTTTTTTACTTCTATCTGCAAATGTTATCATTTAAATATTCTAAAGTTATTTGCTGAAAGGTATACGTTGTACAACATACCAGAAGACCTGCTTCAAAGAACTGATAGGCTTATGGGGAAATAAATTAAAATAAAAAGTATATTACTTATTTGAATAAAATCAAAAAGCAAAAACATCTGAAAATGATGCCTTCTGTATTTTAAATGAATTATTAATTACTTGTATAATGCTTTTTACAGACAAATATTTTACTTGTTCTTCAAATGTGCTGTGTGTCTATGTTTCACCTAGTTAGAACTGGGGTCGTTTATATGCAGCAGTATCACAGAGTATAAGTAAATCGTTTTTTGCTGAATTAATGGTTATAGCAAGCTCTCTTTTTCTGATTATTAGACATGATAATCTTTGAAAGGGAAGAAGGAGTGACACTGAGGTTAAGTTGCTGGTCTCTGAAGTGGTGTACCAATTATACCAAACCATACTCCTTAACCATCTCTGATTCAGTGCATCTGGTTTAGGAGCACTTTACGTGCTTCATTAAGTTACCTTAATTTCAACTTTCATTACATTGTGCTGCATTATAATACATGCTGATTTTGCAAATGTTATTACAGTAGTTATTGTTGTATATGTTATTATATAAGTCTTTTTCAGCTATTGTAATAAGGCACATTATTCAGCCACCCCCTTGTTGCTGTGTATAATTCTAAAAAATGTATGTTTCTCAGAGGTGTCTAGTTGTTATATCCAATAATAACTGAAGGGTATTATCCAAAATAACTAAAGGATATTATATATTTACAATAAATACTAAAACTATGATCACTAAAGTAGTAATATTATGATGCTGGCCTATAATAAAATATCAGTAATTCAGGCTCAATATATTTGTGTCTTTTGGATACGTTTTTATGGACTTGCTGAATTAAAGTTAATTTTACTGGATGTGCGCCCAACCAGAATTCTTTTTTGCTCATTGGAATCCATGATGGATGGGGCCAGCACCTGGTCTGTATGTTAGTGGAGGTGGAGATGGGAGACTGACCTAGAGCGGTGTTCACACACATCAATATATTTCATGCTGTAGTAAATATGTGTATTAGCATTAGCATTCCTGGTTTTGCAGAATACAATTGTGTGAACATTAAATTATCCTTTTTTGAACGATAAAATAGAGATTATGATTATACAACAATAGCACCCAATGCACATACACACATAAACAAAGCACAATCATTCACGTTCTGTAGCGTAAACAGCCAGATAATGCCTACTTCATATACTTGAAATCATATTACCTTGAAGGCTACTGGTAATGTCTTGTTGCATCTCCAGTGTGAAGGCAAAACGGAGCAAAGGAAGTTGGGGCTGTCAGTCCTGACCAGTTCTCCTGCATGATCCGACAGGACATCCACCACTGTTCGTATCTCTGTCCTTGTCCTTCCGGTGCCAGAAGAGCTGATGGTTCCATTGCTGTCTCCCATTTTTCCACAGGAGAAAGAAGTTGATGGAGGAGTAAAGCGCCGGTTGGTACTGGGGTCTACGGGAATATGCATTACAACAGTAGAAGTTAAAATGTGGCAGACACTGTTTCCTCCAATAACAAACCTAATGTCTCTTTCGTTAGCTCTAACCAAGAGCCCTCAAGACAAGGCAGTAACTTCTCTCTTGAAAATTATCGCTAATCTTTGCAGAAAAAAAAAAAGTCCAGTGAAAGATCAGAAGCTCAGGAAGTGACTGTCTGATCTGAAATCTGCAGGGGTGGCGTAGAGGAGGGAGCGTGTGAAGAAATGTTGCACCCAACCTTGTACGCTCAAGTTTCTGTACCCTCCTATAGCACCAAAAACCACAACATAAATGTTACAAAGTCTTTTTGTAGCTTAGATCCCAGTAGCAGCAGCACTGCATACAAATGACACTAGACAAGCATTGAGCAGTGGTGGAGCAGCCTGCTCTTCTGCAAAGGTCCCTTGTGAAGTAGCAGAACAGGCTCAAGGCAGATCTTTTCTAGTTAAATAGATGCAGGCACTCTGACTGCACAGAACAGAAGATTTCTTTATATCACAGTCCAGAAACTCTGCAAAATGTAAAAAAGTATGGGGGAAAAACAGAAGTTAGCACACATCTGTCTCCTTCTTCCTGATGTAGTTCACTAAAGACGCAATGTCAGCTTAAAAAAGACACAGGGGTGGTGCTGACCATGTTATTGATGGTTAAATGTTTCTCTGAAGACTTTATTTTCAGAGCTGCATGTTTATGGAATAATCCATTAAAGATAAGTTACACTCTCTTTTTTTAGGGGCTAAAAGCCCAGCAGCCAGCGTGGATCACATACAAAAGTGAAAAAGAAAGTTTTTTTTTTTTAGCTCATTCCAACTAACAGAACATAAGCTGGCAAGCTTCTTATCTCATATATAATCAGCACACAGGGAAAAAAAGAAAAATCCTAGTAGTTTTCTCTCTACTGATCTGCCAAGAAAAAGTGCAAGAGTGCTGCTCTGTCATGCAGCATTTACACCAAAGCTGTCACTGAGATGGGAGGAGGAGAGAGTGTGTGACTGCCAATGCACCGTGTCCCCATCTAGTCCCCTGTTAGAAGAGCACATGCTAACACAAGGGGGAGTGTCTGATAGGACAACTCCCCCTGCAAACTCGCACATGCAGCTCTCCGTATGAAAAAAGGGCATAAATGCAAAGCTTATAGTACAGCCTGACATCTCTTTCCCTTCCAAAACTTCAGAACCACCAGGAAATTAATTAACATTATAATGGCATTACCATTTATTTGTAAATGTGATTGTTTTTAAGAAACTTCATTGATTGTGATATAGCTTTCCTGTGGTTAGAGACCAAAAAGCACAGTCATCATTTGTGGAAGCAAAATAAAATATCTACTCCAATATCTACTAGATGAAAAAAAAAAATATCCACTAGATGACATTGAATATCAGGCAGGGTTTCCTTTGGCTGTACAGAAAATAGGACAACCTTCACCGAATTTTAGATGTTTGTTTACCTCTATGATCTATAATATAAAAAAATTAAACCATAGAAATGGCATTGGTAATTTATAAAATGCAGTTAAACAATTACCCAAAGAATATTGGGTGTACTATATACTGAAAAAAAAGAAGTATATTCTTTGTGTACATTTTTATATTCAACCACATCCCTTAACGAAATGAAATAAAGCAGAGAAGTGAGAAAAAAAGTTTTTATATATTTATATGTGTGTGTATATATATATATATATATATATATATAATATTTGCAAATTGTATAATACAACCGTTTTAATATCCATCCATGCAAATGAGTGTTTAATTAATTTGCACCTTGCATACTGTTCATCCATCATTTTTTTTTCTTTTTATACAAATCTAATAAACAAGATCTGATAAATGAATGTATGAAATCTATATTCTATCTATCTATCGCTCTATTTATTTTTCTAAAGGATGTTGTTTGATTTGCTTCGAACATCAATCATGATGTTTTATTAAAAGTGTTACTGATTGTTACTGACTATTTTGGTACAAACAAATTGTCAGAGTACAAAATAATTACGTGATTTAGAACCCAAATGCATTACATAAATTGATGAAAATGTTTCCAATGTGTACATGTGCTATGTAGTTTACCTCTAAATTTCGTCAACGAGAAACACTTTTCCTGCCTGGTTTTGCTGTCTTTTACTGTAATTAATAATTCATATTACCAACAGTTTGCATTAAAAGGCAAATTACTTCATCTTATAAATGATCCTTTAAGCCTTTCATGGTCATTTTAGCTGTGCTGTAAATGTCCGAGCATAATACACCTTAAAATATTGACATAATAGGACTACAGAAGGTGTCTTAATATTTTTATCTAATATTACAATTCAACATGAATAACACCACCAGTAATAGATGAATAACTGGCCAGTCATTGTATAGAAAAACAGATGCATTTACAAACTGAAAAATGTATTCTGACAATCATATTGTCAGATGATGTTTTATCAGAAGAAATTCTTTTTAACGGAGAACATACATTAAAAAAAAGTAAAGAACTAAATTCTGTTTAATATTCTTGGACTGATTTAATACAAAACTAAATTTGTTCTGATTGTATTAGAATTTATTAATTTGATTAAAATAAGAAAAAACAACCCCTTGGGTTAATCAACCCATCTACAATATCTTTAATCAAATGTTTGGTGGAATTAAACAAACAATATTTGTATGGGAAAAAAATTGTATAGAAAAGGGATTCTCCCCATACGCAAACTAGCTGGCTCTAATGTGATCTATACTGTGTTTAATGAATAAGAATCAAGCAAATCAAGCAACATCCTTTCACACATACAGAACCACTAACAGTCTGGTATAAGCACAACCATGTTATGTACACAAAACCATGTGGCTGTTTTATTACTATTTAAAGAAGAGCTATCATGGGTTAACATTTTCAAAATCTAGTGTTTAAAACATATCTTGCTTGCTATTTGTTTAAGAAACGCTTATCCTTCTCTCTGTTTCATTCTTTTATCTGTGTAATCATACAGATCAGCTGAAATGAAGGGTTCTCTGATATGAGAGTAATGATACGATTAATAAAAAGCTAAAACTTTGCATCAAGAACTGTTTTTGAAATACAAAGCAAGCACTTAGAATAAAATAAAAAAATTATATTTCTACAAACCCGATTGGGTATGAGAAATGAATAGATATTCCTATTATTAGTGAGAATTCTCTTTTAAAAGATTGTAGTGTGGATTGGCTTATGTTTCCATCAGTCCATATACATTATACGGATACTGTAATACTTCAGTTGAAAATGGAATAGTCATAGGCGTGCGCACATAGGGTGGTAGGTGTGCCCGGGCACACCCTAATCACCCTGTACTGTGCAGATTCCCCCTGCTGCCTGGCTGCATAAAATGGGACTGGGGAATCTCTGTCCTCAGTCGCTTTTTCTGTCTCAAAAGTGAGACATCAGGGGTTTGTTTAGACCCCTGATATTTCATCAAAGCCCCCCCAGTAGGGCTCCTAAAGAAAATTGTAAAAAAATAATAAAATATAATATTGTAAAAAATAATAAAAAACCAAAATTGTAAAAAACAAATAAAACAAAATAAAAATAAACTACTGACACCGCCCTCTGCCCTTCTGACATATACACACACACACACTCATGTCTGTTTGCACTTTGTGGTGCACACCCTAATGCAATAGGCTGTGCACACCTATGGGATTAGTAGAATGCCCACCTACAGTACATTGCACACTAAGCTAGCACTGCTTTCCATCATAAACCATTTTTCTGCAGAAACTCAGCAGGCATGATTAACAGAAGCAAAACCCCATTTAAAGTATAACTATTTTTTTTTTTTTAGTTTTGGCTAATGTTGAGAGCGGTTAGAACACCTCTCAGTTTTTATTGCTGTCTGTGCCCCCCATTAGGGAGATTCACCCTCTCTGTTCGTCCTGTTTACCATTAATACTGTAGAGTGAAAGTAAAAGAAAATCCCACATATTGGCTTGTCACCAGAACAGGAATAGAGGGGAAATCTTTAAAATGGGGATACTGGTTCTGGTGACCTTGCTGACCACCAGGGATTATCCCAACTTTGAATGGTTTTCCTCTCATGTCCTCTTTTGTTGTGTATGGTCTTATAGCAGCACTGGCTTAAATGTAATGCATTGTTTGTTTGTCTGTTTTGACTATGGACAGGAAGTGAGGGGAAATCTCCCAACCAGGAAACAGATGGCAGCAAAGTGGTTGTACTTTTGAGGAACTCTATTTACTGAGATAATGTTTCTAAAAGAAGCATCATTTTTTATTTAGTACAAGTATTACATTTATTAAAAGCATATAAATAGGAAAGCACCAGGCTACATGGCAAAATATATCTATCTATCTGGTATCAACGAAGGTCTGTATAGTGGCATGTGAAGTGGTGGACAATTTGGAAGCTGAGCATACAGTGATGGCTGGCGGTGGGGCACTGCAATTCCCTGCGTAGGATGGATGTCAACTTAAACAAATTTTGAGGCTATCATCTGACTTTTTTTAGTTTTTAGCTATTACTCTGAATGCCACATATACTGTAAAAATGTTCACTATGTGATCTGCGGCTTTTATGATTCACTTGGAATTTCACTAGTTCACTGCCCAGGTCCCAAGTAGGCTTTGGGGTGCAAACAGTATTCTACATCTACTTGTAATTGACCCATATGCTTCTGAAGAAGCGGAAAAAACATTCCTAAAAACACATTTTGGGCTGGTTCACACCACAAAAACGCACTTAAGATCCATTCTGGAAACGTTTCTGCAAGCATGCTTTTGATGCATTTTTGGTGCTTTCCAGTGCATTTTTGATGCGTTTCCGGATGCAATCCAGATGCTTGTTTTCTTCTTTGTTCTTTTTTTTTCATTGCAATGGGGTCCAGTGTGTTTTTGATGCGTTCCAGTGCATTCTGGTGCATTTTTTAATGCGTTTTACTGCGTTCCAGCACAGTCCAGTGCAGGATAATGGAGCATGTTCTACTTTTTTCTGGAACTGGAAAGCCCTGTAACGGACTGCACTGGTGTGAACTATGCCATTGGAAACCATATAACCTACTTTCCATGCGTTTTTGATGCAGAAAGAAAATGCACTGGAGTGCATGTGGTGTGACCTGGCACTAAGTATATATTGCCTAATACCCACCTATCTAATACCATTTACCGTTTACTCCAATGTGGTGAATAATGAATTGGATTTACCTAATCTTCATACTTGAATTGATGTAATGGATGAAAGCAGTCGATTGTAAATGGGCTACTACAGGCATTTTTTTTATTTCTAAATGTATACGATTTTATACATTATAAGGGTATAATAATAATTGTACTAGATTAAAAGTGTGTTCTTTTTTTTTTTTTTAGAAAAAATATCTGTGTAAATGGAGTGCCACAATAGTCATTTTACTCCTGTAAAAGTTATCAACAATATGTAGGATGTGGCACTATAACTAGAGCCAGTCACCTTCATTCTTAATCTGTCACCCTCTCTCTAAAATAATAAGTTAGCGGGGAGGCAGAAAATAAGAACTACCAGTGCTTCTGTGGCAGCCCTGAGCAGTTGCATTTGTGTGTTTAGGTTGGTGGCCGTGGGGTGGGAGGAGTGGAGGGGGGGGGGGGTGGATGATTAAACTGCAGCTCAACCGGCTGCTTTTACCACCCTCAGACAACCAATGTGAACCAGCCCTAAAATTCTCCCTATTTTGCTTTTATGCAGTTTTCAGTGTCAGACATTAAAAAAAGGAGCCCAAGCTGCACATTTTCCACTGCTGATTGATCAGCAATAGCAGCATATTTTTTTATAAAGCGAAAACAGTTTTAGCAGACAGGCTCTGTCAGTTTTACAGAATTTCCATCTTGCATTATATGTAACAGAGTTGCTTTGTTGCTTATGCTGCTCTTTGTTGTAGTTCTAGTATTTGGTGTAAGACACTGACCAAAGTTACATTTTTTTGCTTTCAAGCCGAACTCCACGTGAACAGATAAATATGCAGCAAGTACATTTACAGGATTTGTAATTGCAAAAGGATTTGTATTTATTTCCATTTATTCCTCCAGATTTATACTGGTCTGCCAGCAGAGGCATAACTAGAACCTTCAGGGCCCCAGTGCAAGAAATTATGAAGGCCCCCCTGACCCCTGGCAAGGGCTCTTCCCTCTTCCCACTGATCCTGGGGCCCTTTACTCCCATTGTGGGTTTCTTTATTCTGGTACCGCAATGGGGCCCTTTCACAAGTTCTGCAGCAGGCCCCCTTTCTGCCATCTTTGGCCTTCCCATGGTGGTGAAATGCCAGGGCCCGGTCACAATTGCGACCTTTGCAATCCTGATAGTTCCCTCAATGTTGTCAGTAGTTTTCAATTTTTATTTTAATTGTATTATTTTTTTACCATTTCATTTTATTTCTTTTACAATTTTATTTTTATTTTTTTTTCAATTATTTTAGGAGCTCTGCTGGGGGGCTTTGATGAGATATCAGGGGTCTAAACAAACCTTGGCTCTCAATTTCCATCTGTGTAGCCTTAGCTGCACAGAACGAATGGACAGGAATAGCTGTGTACTGAGCCTCCCATTCAATCAGAAATGGAAGTATAGTAAAAAACTGTTTACTATGCTTCAGTTATGAATAAACCAAATGGTACCAAACACTGACTCCATTCAGAAAAGGAAGGAGCCAGTAAAACACAAATTTACCGACCTGTTCCCAGCGCTCCATCATGACACATCTTCTACAGCAGCTGGCAGGAGAGAGGAGGGGGGAAAACAGCAGCTCTGTGGGGGGGACCAGGGAAGCACACAGGGACCCTGGGAACAGCAGAAGACAAATAAACTGGATAGAGGAAAATGGAGGAGATTGGGTCCTCTAAATGCCACCCCCACCATCCCTCCTATTCAGGTGTACAGTGGAGGCACACGGGCCTCCTGGACCATGGGGCCCAGTTGCAATTGCAACCCCTGCACCCCCTATCGTTACGCCCCTGTCTGCCAAGCAACACAGCCAGCCTGGTGATCTTAGTTTTCTTTGCTGTGGTTAAGTAATAGCGCTTAGTCACCCCTCTGACCCTCTGTGATCAGAGAGTGAAGAAGCAGCAGCAGCAGCAGCAGCAGCAGCAAACTAATGAGATCCTTGTGGATGTAGCACACTTGGTTGGCACCTGTTGCTGCATCTCCCTCTTTCATTCTGAGCCCTGTTGTGCTGGAGATGACAAAAAGCTGATACCAAGTGAAATACATGAATTTACACTGGTTGCATTTAAAATAAATATATTTTTAAGAACAGCTGTGATAGTAAAAGTTTTCTTGTTCACATAAAGGGGTAGTTAGCAAAATACAAAATCATGCATCACAGGTTCTCCTCTGTGCAGAGATCCAAAAAAAAAAACATGCCCATATATTTGTGTAAGTGAGTAAAATAAGAAGAAACCTGAAAATGGCAAGTATGCTGGTGAACAACAGACTGTGGTACATTCAATGAACTGTTCTCGCCACTAGTTGTCACTGCAGTCACATTAAACATTAGACCAAACTGAATGTATCTTAATAGTGATCTTTGAGAGATGGATACAGTTAACCTAAATACTTTCTGCATATGTTACTTGTATAATTGTTCCTCTTTCAAAAAGTAATGCATACCTATAAAGATCTCCTAGTGCTAGGATCACTAACCCTTTTGGCACTCGGGTTAAATCAAATCCTAATCCAATAGCTACCATCTGCACACAAGTCTTGTAGATATAAAATAGCTCTGAACTTGGAAAAGAGCAGATTTTAGCTTGAAAAGTCACCCATGAATTGAAGGAGACTTTACTTTTCTTTGTTAATATTACCCAGCTATGCTGACATGGAGCCGCCAGGGAACTATATGTATATTTTTAATCTCTGCTGCATCTGTAACTATGTATTGGATGTTTTTTTATGGATTTTAATCTTCAATAAAACTAAGTTTATTTCCTTCAACCCCTTCCTATTCTCCAAATATGTATCCAGATTGCGCACTGGACCTGCATCTGTAGAGTGAAGGGAGGTATTGCTTCCACATCTTGCTCTTTGTAGTTAGAGGTATGTGTGTACATGTATATATGTATATATACGTAGCGACCCCATAGTGATAGGTGCGTTTATTGCCCCCATAGTGATTTGTGAGTTTTTGCTAGGAGAGGCAAAATTTAATCAAGCCTGACTGTAAGTGCAGGCCTGAATGTTTTGATCTGAGCTGGGGAGTGACTGAGGAGCTGGAGACAGAAGGAAGGAACACCCCTTGGAGTTTCCTTCCCCTTGAGCAGAGAAGGTTCTGTAAAAGGGCGACGAATGTGGAAGTGTCACTTTCTGATGTATGACAAGGAGCCCTGACCAGTCTACAGTCTGGATTGGCATTGGGCAGGCCTCTTTAAATACAGCAGTCTGCCAGCAGTGGGGAGGAGAAGTTGGGAGTGGAAGATGTAGCAGAGGTGCTGTGGAGGCCTCTACCCGGGAGGGAGCCCCCAGTCTGGGGGGGTGACCTTGAGGCCTGGAGACTCGAGTGCAGCCAGGAGTGAAGTTGATTCCTGGAGCAGCACAAGGGAGTAGGAGAATGGCAGAGGTGCTACTGTGAACACTTTAAAGGATCCACTGCAGTCGGTGAGTGACAGACCCTGGGAGCTGGAAGAGCAAGGACGGAGCAGTCTGGGAGTGTAATAGTGGACAGTCTGTGGAGCCTAGGGAACCAGTCAGGGAAAGGTATGTCACTGTAAGGAAAGCAGGTCGGTGGGACCTGGAAGAGGGATGGGCTAGGAGTTGTAGTCCATCAAAGGCCCGGATAGCATCAACATACTAAGCTACACTTTGAGGGGTCCAAGACCCTGGCCTGTAACAGGTGGTTCGGAGGCCCTGCTGACAGTTTGCAGGCCTCACCATCTGCTAGCTGCCGTGAAGAGAGAGGAGTTATGTGAGTCTGATAAATTTCCCTTCAGGTCAGGAATTAAGAGATGTGCTGGAGAGAAGTGAAGGAGCAATAGTCTGCAAGAGAGAGATGTGCTGGAGAGGAGTGAAGGAGCAATAGTCTGCAGAAGAGATGTGCTGGAGGAAGTAAAGTGTATATAAGGTCGTGTATATAGGAGGCCCTGTGACCAATTCTTTGGGCATCCCACAGTCACCCCTTTTCCCCATCCAAGTTAAATCCCCTAAATAAAACAAACAAAAACAAGAGTTGGCCTGTTCAGTGACTTCAGATGTGTGAGATATGGTGGGATCGAGGGCAGCTATAAGGTGAACCACAACTATCAGCCACTCCCAAGGGAGCATATGACTATATATATACAGTATCTCATAAAAGTGAGTACACCCGTCACATTTTTGTAAATATTTTATTCTATCTTTTCATGTGACAACACCGGAGAAATGACACTTTGCTACAATGTAAAGTAGTGAGTGTACAGCTTGTATAACAGTGTAAATTTGCTGTCCCCTCAAAATAACTCACACACATCCATTAATGTCTAAACTGCTGGCAACAAAAGTGAGTACACCCCTATGTGAAAAATGTCCAAATTGGGCCCAATTAGCAATTTTCCCTCCCCGGTGTCATGTGACTCGTTGGTGTTACAAGATCTCAGGTGTGAATGGGGAGCAGGTGGGTTAAATTTGGTGTTATCGCTCTCACTCTCTCATACTGGTCACTTGAAGTTCAACATGGCACCTCATAGCAAAGAACTGAGGATCTAAAAAAAGAATTGTTGCTCTACATAAAGATGGCCTAGGCTATAAGAAGATTGCCAAGGCCCTGAAAAAGAGCTGCAGCACGGTGGCCAAGACCATGCAGCGGTTTAACAGGACAGGTTGCACTCAGAACAGGCCTCGCCATGGTCGACCAAAGAAGTTGAGTGCACGTGCTCAGCGTCACATCCAGAGGTTGTCTTTGGGAAATAGACGTTTGAGTGCTGCCAGGATTGCTGCAGAGGTAGAAGGGGTGGGGGGGTCAGCCTGTCAGTGCCCAGACCATACACACTGCATAAAATTGGTCTGCATGGCTGTCATCCCAGAAAGAAGCCTCTTCTAAAGATGATGCACAAGAAAGCCCGCAAACAGTTTGCTGAAAACAAGCAGACTAAGGACATGGATTACTGGAACCATGTCCTGTGGTCTGATGAGACCAAGATAAACTTGTTTGGTTCAGATGGTGTCAAGCGTGTGTGGCAGCAACCAGGTGGGGAGTACAAACATAAGTGTGTCTTGCCTACAGGCAAGCATGGTGGTGGGTGTGTCATGGTAGATAACAACCCCAAACACACCTCCAAGATGACCACTGCCTTGCTAAAGAAGCTGAGGGTACAGTGATGGACTGGCCAAGCATGTCTCCAGACCTAAGCCCTATTGAGCATCTGTGGGGCATCCTCAAACAGAAGGTGGAGGAGCGCAAGGTCTCTAACATCCACCAGCTCCGTGATGTCATTATGGGGGAGTGGAAGAAGACTCCAGTGGAAGCCTGTGAAGCTCTGGTGAACTCCAAGGCAGTGCTGGAAAATAATGGTGGCCACACAAAATATTGACACTTTGGGCCCAGTTTGGACATTTTCACTTAGAGGTGTACTCACTTTTGTTGCCAGCGGTTTAAACATTAATGGCTGTGTGTTGAGTTATTTTTAGGGTACAGCAAATTTACACTGTTAAACAAGCTGTACACTTACTACTTTACATTGTAGCAAAGCGTCATTTGTTCAGTGTTGTCACATGAAAAGATATAATAAAATATTTACAAAAATGTGAGGGGTGTACTCACTTTTGTGAGATACTGTGTATATATATACATAGATACTGTGTGTGTGTATATATATATATATATATATATATATATATATATATATATATTTCTTCTTTAACTATGTTGTTATATTTTATAGATTTATTTCAGGCATTTTTATAACGCAGACTATTTATCACATCGGTCTCTGCCCTCAAGGAGTTTTCAAGCACAACAAGCACAATCATACTTGCACATACTAAGGCCAGTTTAGACAGGACAGGAGCCAATTAACCTAAAGCCCCGTACACACTTTGAGAAAATCAGCTGGTCAGCAAGTCAGAACCAATGATAGAAATAATGTACAAAAATTCTCGTACGACAAAGGCTTTTTCTTTGTTATATGTTGTTTCTGATGATGCGTAGTCTTTCCTATCTGATCATTCTCCTACAAAAATGGTACGAAAACAGTGCACATTAAATGAAAATCGTTTGTTCTGTTCCTGTACGACAAAAATGTTGTCCCTTTGTAAATTTCGGAATCGGCTGAAGATCAGAAAATCGTACGTTCGTTCCTCGGACGAAAATGTTTGCCCGATTTTCTTATAGTGTGTAAAGGGCATTAACAGTGGGGTTGATTTACTAAAACTGGAGAGTGCAAAATCTGGTGCAGCTGTGCATTGTAGCCAACCAGCTTTGAACTTCAGCTTGTTCAATTCAGCTCAATTCAGCTTTGACTAAAAAACCTGGAAACTGAGCTGCACCAGATTTTGCATTCTCCAGTTTTAGAAAATCAACCCCAGTGTGTCTTTGGAAACCATGGGGAGCCTGGAGAAATAAGAGGAAACACAGAGAACATGCAAACTCCATGCAGACATTGTCCCAGTTGGGATCCAATGACCCTAGTGCTACAATTGCTAGCCACAAAGCCACTGTGCTCCCTCAATTTAGGTACATTTTTGCTTGCACATGAATGGATGATGGAAGGCAGTAGAACTTCACTTCATTCACTAAGCTCTGGGGTAAATTCTCTTGCAAATGCAACTTCCTTTGCAAAATGGATAACCTATTTCCCTTTAGTAAATCAACCCCTCTGTGAAGGAGAATTTCTTTTTTTTTTTTAACCCACCCCGCACAATCCTGGAGCTACCACAGATTTAGCTAAGTTCACTTAGGAGTCCACTTAAAAAGCATCAGTATGGATTTAAAAAAAAAATGTGCAGAGAGAACTCAGTGGGACACTGTAGGCTCCAAACTGTGGCCCACATTTTATGTATGGGCTATAAAGTACGAGTTGTGATGTGCGTAATCTAGTGTAGTATGGCTGAGAGCAGGTAGTGATATGCACACTCATTTATAAGTCAGCCCCTTAATCTCACTTAAAGGAATCCTTTACATAGAGTATTTATTGGTTGCCATTACTGACTTCCTGGACTGAAAATACTAGTTGCCTAACTATCATGTTGACACAATGGCTTCAATTAATCTTTACTGAGAATAAGTATGCAGTTCTGGAGGTCTGAAAAGGTACTAAAGCCAAAGACAGCCAGGCAGGTATCATTTTCAGAAGCAGATCAACCTCTTATAGCACTATTTCCCAAGGAGCCGCTGGTTATGGTGGGTCCTCTGTTCTTTGTCTCAACCTCCTTAAGAACTTCAGCCCCTCTGACACACTAAGTTGAATGTACAAAGGATGCAATATCACAGAGAATCATTCAAAGTAATACTTAGTGCCCAGTAGCAGTCCAACATCAAAGAAAACAGGCACTGAACCAGTTAGCAAAGGCAAACAATATATTATCACACGATATGGTTGGTAACAAAGTGTAGCACCCTGGTCCTAATCAGGGTTGCTATCAAATTTATTTCTGCTAGGTGATAACTAGCCTGGCCAATGGATAGGGTATCTCCAGATTGTTGCCCTAAGCCTGGGTTGGTGCATTTCTCTTTTCTGTCGTTGGATGGTACTGCTGCTCTTGACATTAGAATGACAAGATCACATAGTATCCAGGTTAGGAGTGGATATGTTGTCCCAGCCAATCAGTCAGGGTTTCTTTGGCCCCAGGGGCTGATGGGAGAGCCTATTTACTTGGGAGTGGTCAGGTAATCGGGGTTCTGTGCCACCTGGATGGCTGTCTAGGGGGACGTGTGTTGAAGAGCTCGGGGCTGCTGGGCCAGAACCCCGAGGCCTATCTGGGAGTACCTGGTTGCTAGGCGGTCCAAGGCCTATCCAGTTTGAAAGCAAGCAGCGCTGGGTTGGGGCTTCAGGCCTGGAGCACAGCCAAGTTGCAAGGATTCTGCCGGATGGAGAATCCAGTTGTTGTACTAGGTGAAGGAAAGTAGTGGCCAGCAGAGATAACCACTCCTCTCACCAGAGGCAAGTGAGAACCAGAGGTCAGAGATAAAGGGGACTCAGTCACCAGTGAAGGGACAATTACTCCTGTTATCAGAGGCCAGGTTTGTGAAGTCTGAAGACGTACAAGAGCAGCCTTGTTCACTGGCCGGGGACGATGAAGAAGTTGGGAAAGCTTCAGCAGAGTCAATCTAGGGACCCAGCGGACAGTGTGGGTGAAGTTTGCAGAGGATTCAGCGGGTTAGCTGAAGAGCCAAGTCAGGGACCCAGCAGGACAGTGGGGGTGACACTTGGGAGCCACAGCGGGTTAGTTGTAAAAGAGCTCAATTGATCCAGCGGTTTCTGGGATCTGAAGAGCATAGTGAGAGACTGGGAGCTCAGTAAGAGGATCTACAATGGGATACAGTGACTTGTGATCACTTTTGAAGTCGAAGTTGCAAGTTCAGCTGCTATAGGAGACAGGGATCTACAAATACAGTTTGCTGCAATTCAGCTTAAAGGCCCTTGAACTGCTCTGCTGTCCTCCTATTACTAATTTTTGTCTCGGAGTCTGGCAAGTGTTTTTGCACATGCCTAAGGATGTCCTGGCCCTAACTCTCCCTCCCCAGTTTGTTAAGAGACAATAGATCTCTTTTTGCATTCTTAAAGTATCTGGCACCCAACTTACTCTATCTGCACTACACCCACTATGCCTAGTAACCCATACTGTGAGGAAGGATGTCAGCTCTCCCTGACTCTGTAGGTCACCATTAGGCTTCTAGAGGTCGGGGCCATGGCTACACAAAGTAAGCATAGAAATGGGTTAACAATGGTAATAACCCTATTTAACATACAGGGTGATTCGTGATTATCTAGGAATAAGATGACACTTGGCATCCAGATTAGCATAAAAAGTAGCAAGACCGACTAAAGTGCAGCAGTGAGCAGTAATAAAGCTTGATTATCTGAACACAGATTAACAGTGGCTATTATAGTAAGGTGACCAGATTTTTAAAATGAAATCCGGGGACATATTTTTTTTTTATTGGCAAACAGTACACTATTTAATAAGCATATTTTCCTCAAATGATATATGCAGTGTATGTGTTATGTGTTTATGTATTGACTGTATGATATATACGTTATTTCTGGAAATCATTTCATACCAGCCCAACCGCATAACGTAATCTTTTTGTTCATAAAAGGGAAAACCATGCATTTTAAAGCACATTTAAGAGTGTATTATACTCACCAGTGCTCATCAGTGCCCACCAGCCGCTGCCTCATCAGTGCCCATCAATGCAGCCTCACCAGTGCCAACAATGCAGCCTCATCAGTGCCCATCAATGCAGCCTCACCAGTGCCAACAATGCAGCCTCATCAGTGCCCATCAATGCAGCCTCACCAGTGTCCATCAAAGAAACATTTTCAGTCCCCCTCAATGCAGCCTGTTCAGTGCCCATAAATGCAGCCTGTTCAGTGCCCATAAATGCAGCCTGACAGTGCCCACCAGCTTAGCCTGATCAGTGCCCATCATCTCAGCCTGTTCAGTGCCCATCAATGCGGCCTGTTCAGTGCCCATCATCTCAGCCTGTTCAGTGCCCATCAGTTTAGCCTGTTCAGTGCCCATCAATACAGCCTGTTCCATGCCCATCATCTCAGCCTATTCAGTGCCCATCAATGCAGCCTGTTCAGTGCCCATCAATGCAGCATGTTCGGTGCCCATCAGCTCAGCCTGTTCAGTGCCCATCAATGCAGCTTGTTCAGTGCCCAGCAGCTCAGCCTGTTTAGTGTCCAGCGGTTCAGCCTATTCAGTGCCCATCATCTCAGCTTGTTAATTGCCTATAAATGCAGCCTGTTCAGAGCCCAGCAGCTCAGCCTGTTCAGTGCCCAGCAGCTCAGCCTTACCTAGAGGAGAGGAGATGGATTATACAGAGTGGGGATCTCCTGTTTACCCCACGCAGCTGCTGTCCTCACACCTCAGACGAAGTCCTGCCTCCTATGATAGACGTCACCAGTGTTCTGCCTATCATAGGAGCCAGTCCAGGATGCAGGACTTTGCCTGACAGCCGGGTAAGCAGGAGATCCCCGCTCTGTATAATCCGGCGGTGCTCGACATACACCCCCTCCCCGTCCGAGACAGCCCAAGCCCCAATTGGCCCAGTGGGACTTAACGGATGATGGGGGCACTACCACACTGAATCAATGTTTCACAGCCCAGACATTTCACAGTCCAGCAGATTTACTCTCATTGGTTCCCTTGACACCTAGAGGAAGAACCTAACTGTACAGTCTCAGAAATTAAGCTCCACTGCTCCTCCTTGCCCCAGTGTCTCTTAGGAATTATAATGTGAGGGATCCATAAACTCCACAATATGGCTTACTTCCTGGACTTCAAATCCCATGATTCTGCTTAGGATTCCACAGGCTTTTCTGGCTATAGTTCTCCCTCTGCTGACTGGAGGGGATAGCATAAAAGCAGAAAGTTCTCGCTCAGTACAGGTACTGATACTGTAAATTAAGCCTTATGGGTTGGAGCTGAATTGACTTCTGTAAGGCTGACTTAACTTTTTTTCAATTGGCATTAGGAAGGGAATAACAGCAGGTCTGTATATATTGCATTTATGAGATCTCACCCACATAAAAACTTAGAAAGAGAACAATATAGAAATGGTATGGTCATTTTATGCAAATTAAAGCATCATTCCATCTAAAAGTGAAACTTTAATTATAGGTGGCCTCTAGCTACTCATGTGTTGGATATTCCAATAGTGTGCTCTTTTTGCCATAATTCCTGACTCTGTTCCTGCCAACTTGGGGTTTTCCTGGCATCCTACTGCAGCCTGTACTGCATTCTCCATAATATTAAATCAATAAAAGACCCACTATGGGCACTGTGTTTAAGCTTAGAGCTCAAGTGCAAAGATCTCACAAATAAGGTCGCAGAGAGAGAGAGAGATAAAGTTGTCAGGTGCTTTAATTCCCTGGCATACACCAAAAACATCAGATACCAAAACAAATCAGCTTTGTGTGGACTAGCTATTTAATGTATGGTTATACTTAAATATTCTTTTATGTGTGTAATTCTGTAATTATGATAATGTGTTTCCCTGTAGAATTTTAACCTCTTCAAGCAAAATGATTTAAAGTGGTTCAAAAGGCTTTGTTTCCTAAAATAAAAAAAAGAAGCTTATACTATCTGCTCTGTGCAACGCTATTGCACAGAGTGGCCCCTTAGCTCTACTTTACTGGTCCCCCCCACCGGCACTGTTCTCATCTTCTTCCTGTAGGTGCTTCATAGCAATCCCTGTTCTATGGGGGCACCCATGTGGGAACGCTCCCGAACCAGAGTGTTTGCATCCATAGACATATACAGCATGGCTTGCCACACCCGGCACTCCCCCTTCACAGGATTTGACCGACAGCAGCAGGAGCCAATGACCAGCACTACTGCAGATGGGACAGCACTGGATTGAGTGAGGACTGGGGTTGTGGAGGGAAGAAGTAGTGGAACTGCAGGGAATGCATGAAGGTAAAAAATTATTTGCTTTTGGAGCCACTTTAAACACATGCCAACTGCCCCATAACAGATTTACTGCTACAGGGTGGCCCTGCTGCTCAGAATCAGGTATATATATGTGATACCGCACTTCCGGGTAGGGGGCACATGTGTCACAGCAGAAGCCGATCAGCGGGTGCCGGTGAATGGATGTCCGTCGGCACCTGCCGATCATTGGGAAAATATACAGAATGGAGCTCTGTCTGTGTAAACAAGGCAGAGCTCTGTTCTGACAGGGGTGAAATTATGGATTTTCTTTCCCTGCAATACAGAGAAAGAAAATCCATCACTTTTCTTAGTAAAAGCACCACACTGTACACAAAAACACTGGCTAGGCACACATTTAACCATTTGATCACCCTAGATGTTTAACACCTTCCCAGCCAATGTCATTAGTACAGTTACAGTGCACATTTTTAACACGTGTCACTGGTTCCACAAAGTGCCAAAAGTGTCAGTTAGTGTCTGATTGGCTGCCGCAATATCCCAGTACCACTATAAGTCACTGATTGCCACCATTACTAGTATAAGAAAAAAAAATTCCACTATAAATCCCATAGTTTGTAGATGCTATAACTTTTGTGCAAACCAATCAATATACACTTATTGGGATTTTTTTTTACCAAAGACATGTAGCAGAGTACATATTGGCCTAAATTTATGAAGAAATTTTTTTTCTTTTTAATTTTTTTATTGGATGTGTATCACCAATTACTCAAAAATAGTAATAAGCAGCACTTAAAATGACTGGAGATAACATACACACAGACACACCCACTGAAAGTGATAAAGATGTGAAATAGTCCATAAGATATAATTAGAAGTCCATACATCTATCGATGTGCAATGCAATTAAATTGTATATTCTTCAATCCACTACACCTTGTGCTCAAATTGCAGTGATTGCCTCTCCCCACATAGATGAAAACTCACCAGAGATGAATGCCCAGCATTCTCATGCCAAGGTGATCAAGCAGTAAATCAATCAGTGGGAGATCCGACATCCGATATCATTAGTCACAGTTAGAAGAAGGTCATAGTGAAAAAAGAGGGGGTACCGCATAGTGTGATAACGTTTCAAGTATTTATTAAAAAAACACACAACCCCCCTTTGTATTGCACTTACAGAAAGTTAAAAAGTCATGCACATCAAAATCAGATATAAGGATAGGCTTTAAGTGAATCAGCACACTGTCATAACAGCATTGAGGATGCAGCTCTCACCTAGATCCCCTCAGGCTGCCGACAGCTGAGCGTCCTTACCAGGGCTGCTGTTAGAAATCGTGGGGTCCCATGCAGCCTATCTGACAGGCCCCTTCCGGCCTGAAGTGACTGAAGACAGAGATCAGTCCCTTTTTTTGCAGCCTCAGTTGCAAAGATGAATGAATTGCAAGTGCTCTGAAGCTTCTTGCTCATTCATATACTGAAGCATAGAGTTTACTATGATTCAGTAATGAACAGACACAAGAGTGATTGGTACCGATTACTCAGCGTGCTCATTCAGGAAAGGAAGGGGCCAATAACTTATATATTTACCGGTGCCTTCCCTTGCTTTCCATCCTGAAATATCCCCCTGTGTGCCTGCAGCAGCTGCCAGCAGGAGAGGAGGGAAGCTGGCAGCGCTGCGAGGGAAAGGGGCACACAGGGGGGCCTGGACAGCAGATGGAAGTGGTGCATATGCTAGAACCACTCCCTTGCAGTGCACCCAGAGGGAGAAGCTGACAGCGTTGCAGGGGAAGGCAGAAGAGGATTGGTGTCTGCAGTAAGACAGTACAGCCGACCCTCCTGCTCAGCAGGTGCCTGGTCCCCCCTTTTGACCTGATGGGGCCCGGGCCCAGTACAGGAGGGCTGGTTGTACTGCCCTATCAGCGGCCCTGGTCTTTACACTGAAGCACCATCCGATCTTGTCAGGTAAAAAAAAAAAAGGTCTCAAGCAAGTTGCCGTACAGCCATCTGGCTGTATGGCAACTTGCTTGAGACCTTCTTTTAAAATTTTATTTAAATGTATTTTTTTAAATGTATTTAAACATTTCATTTGTATTTTTTTTAAATTACGTAAATTTTATTTGTGTACAGCGTTGCATGAGCATGCAGTTGTCAATTAAATTAACACAGTGCCTTATTGCAAAAAATGGCCGGGTCATTAAGGGGGCTAAGTCTTCCTGAGGTCAGGTGGTTAAACCAAAGCAATCACAACTAATTAAAATAAAACTTGAAACAGATGAAAATATGGTTTACATTCAGACACCTTTGGGTGCAACATTTATAATTTTAGGACTCTTCCCAATAAGACACAGCCAAATTGTCTTAGTACACTTGTCTTTATTGTTCTTGATTACATTGTGCCATCCAGAGGAAAATGTTTCTTTTTAGTGGGTAAAGTATTTATACTGGCATTTTAAACTTGAAACAAATGATGTCTAAATACATGAGACATGTGTTGTTACTTAAACCTTGTCCATTGTGCTATTCCATTATCTGTCCAGCCATCCAGCTTGAAACAACTCCTACGCTTTGCCTCTGTGAAGAAGTCTCCTGTAATTACGGTAAGACCAGTCACTTCTACTCCCTCCTTGTGCAGGTTGACTGGTCTTATATCCGCCCCCCTCCTGTAGTTTTCTGCAAAAAGCCTGTAATGTGAGAACCCGAAGCATTCCATCCACAGCACTGCTCTATACACAGCCTATGAATAGCACAGTGACAATGCCACTGCTACTTTTACTGGATAATTCGGCTGATTTACTAAAGAAGCTAACAATCTTCACACAATAAATTCTGTGAATATTCCCTTGAATCAAAATTTTTCAATTTGCTTTTGACATAATTTTGGGTAATTATTCTCACAATTTATTGCATGAAGATTCTTAAAGTATAAGTTCTCTTTTAACAAAAAAATAATAAATACACATTTTTTTACAGGTTAAAAAAGAGCATTTATTATTTTTTTTCGTTAGGGACCTTTAAAGCAGATTGTGGGTGTAATGCCACAGTCTTGCAGACTGTCTGTGTAGCTGTCTGCCCGTACCTCTGATACGGGCAGGCAGTAACACTCTGACAGGAAGCTCAATGAACTACCTTGAGCGATCAACAGTGCCATGGTAGTTAATTGAGAACTACAAGCTCCAAAGGCTGTCGGGACTTGTAGTTTTCCCATTCACAGGTCACTGTGAATGGAATGACGCGGCTAGGCGGGCAGAGCCCCACACAGCCATGTTATATTTAGATTGTAACTAAGAGCAGGGGAGAAGATGCCCCGCTTGGTGTGAAAACGGGGACTCGGGGGGCTGGTGCATTTGTAACATGTTACATGTTACACCCTGAACGTGGGTGTAACATGTAACATGTTACAAAAGGTGAACTTATCCCCAACTCATTTAGAAAATCAGCGTTATAATTTTGGTTTACAACGACATTTGACACGCATTAAGTGGATGTATATACTTTGTGGCTTTTTAAGAATGTTAAAGGAAAAGTGCTGGACTGAAAAAAAAAACAAACATACATTGTTACCTGCCTGCTGCAGCATTGGCCCAATACTGCAAGCTGTCCCCTGCCAGCTCTAAGCCTGAGAACTGAACGGTCATGTGACCACTGATTGCTCAGTTCTC
Organism: Glandirana rugosa; assembly: GCA_018402905.1. Classification (NCBI taxonomy): domain Eukaryota; kingdom Metazoa; phylum Chordata; class Amphibia; order Anura; family Ranidae; genus Glandirana; species Glandirana rugosa. The sequence continues at coordinate 655,205 of BLSH010235833.1, read as the reverse complement.
TTTCCGTCCTGAGCAAAAAGCAGTGACTGTCAGTCACCGCTTTCTGCTGGGCCCCTCCAGTGCTCACTGGAGCGCCACGCTGTGGAGTAGGTGGGGGCAGCTAGCTTAGGTCTCAGAGGCTGAGCCAGCTGCCAGTCAAGAATCTGGGTGGATCCCAACAATAATTCTCTCAGAGACTGAAGCAGGTCTGTGATATCAGCTGACAGTGGACTGTAGCTCAGTGTTCGATGACTCTGGGTCACAGGAGTGCAAAAGTAAGTGCACTCCTGTGACCTACATGATAAGTATGACCAAAAACACCTTGACCATACTCCTCTTTTAAAATGTTTTTGCCTGGACTTCAGATTTAATGTGTAAACCCTGGACATTGCATACATTCATTTTAGTGTAACTTAGCAAAGTGTCAGTGCATATAAACAAGATAGGTAAATATCTCTTTCTTGAATATGTTATGCAGCAGTACTACATAAAGTCCTATTTGGACAACTCTGGGTGCACTGAAGAAGCCCGTGAGCATGAGCCCTTTATGATAAAATATACCAATTGTATTTTTCCAGCACTTTGCGGTATAGCTTTGTATATAATTGTAAATATTCAACTTAATGTTGTTTTACAGCTGTCATCCACAGCTGTGGTTTGTTTCCTTCAGTAGAAACAATATAAACCACACTGTTTGTAAGCCCTAATTGTGGGAAGATAAACAATTCATAGATGAAAATAAAACCAGTTATAAAGCGTTGACAACATTAACACCTGTGCAGTTAGTGTTTCTGCAAAAGCGTATTTTTTTTCTGATAGAATGCTGATGTGCTAAAGCCAAATTAAAGCCATATTTTTTTTTTTTTCATTTTATGTGAAAAAAAGAATCCCTGTTAGTTTTTTTTGCCATCTCTGTCTCATTGGGGAGATTTCTCTTAATTTCCTGTTGCATCGTTGCAATATCAAGTAAGAGGAATTTCATCCAAAGTGAGGGAAATCCCTAGTTGTCAGCAGGCCACCCAAACTAGTGTACTTTCTCTCCCTCTATTCTTGTTCTGGTGACAACTGAAAATTTGGGATTTTTTTTCACTTTCACTCCCGGTAATAACAGTCATCAGGACAAATAGAGAGGGCGATTCTCCCTAATTGTGGCACAGACAGCAATAAAAGCCTGACATGTGGTCTAATCCCTCTCCGCTCTTTTCAAAACCTGCCTTTAGTTATACTTCAAATGGGGTTCTGCTTCTGTTAATCATGCCTGCTGAGTGAGTCTCTGCAGAGATGCTGCTTATGATGGAAAGCAGTGCTAGTTTATTGTACAATGTACTAGGTGAAAATTCTACAAATCAATTTTCTACTGTCTACTGTGTTTCTACTGGCTGCAGTTGCACTTTACGTTTCCCAGACCTAGTTTGTGTAATAGATTTCACACTTTTGGAACTATTAGACTAGCAGTGATCCAGGAGCCTCTAGAACTGTCCTGCTGGCAGCACATTTACATTTTTTAATACAAAGAATTTCAGAATTGTACAGGTACTTCATGAAGATTCAACTAGTTCTAGGTGGACCTGTATTAACTTTTACAGAACTGCATAGGTGGTATTGATACTGTTTTGTTGTTGACTGTGATTTCTTTAACCACTTGCTGACCAGGCCTTTTCTGGAACATTTTGTTTACAAGTTTTGATTAATTTTAAGTATTTTTTACTAGAAAATTAGAGAACTATTAGAACCCCCAAACTATATATATATATATATATATATATATATATGTGTGTGTGTGTGTGTGTGTGTAGCACCCCAGTCCTAAACAGGGCTGCTCACAAATTTAGTTCTGCTAGGTGGTAACTAGCCTGCCTAATTGTTAGGGTGATCCACTGACTTTTGTCCTAGCCCTGAATTTGGTGCACCTCTCTCTTCTATCACTAGGTGGCATTGCTGTCTGTGACATTGAATGACAAGGACGCAGTGAATTCAGATTAGGAGTGGAAAGGTTGTTCCAGCCATTTGGTAGAAGTTTCTTTGGCCCATCACCTGCTGGGAGAGCCTATTTATTTGGGAGGAGTCAGGTGATCGGGGTCCTGTGCCACCTGGATGGCCATCTGGGTGGACATGTGTTGTATTGCTCCTGGTCTGGGCCGAACTGGCCCACCAGGATTGTAACAATGTGAGGATGTATCCCCGCGCTACTATGGTCGCACACTGGAGAAAGGACTAGGTTGCTGCTGTGCCTAATATCTGACAATATATATGGTTATCTAAGGATGAGGATGGTACTGCGCAGCCTATACCAGTGTGTAAGTAAAAGAACCTTGCCCCTAGTGGTTCTAGGATGTATTGCCACACTATTTCACTGTTAGTAGTTAAATAGGTAAAAAACGAAGTGTACAATGCACCTTGCTGATTTTGCCTGGGCGATACTAGACAGGTGTATACATACTCATGATAATAAAACAAGGATATAATATATATATATAATACCGAGATAAAAAGAAGTAAATGCAAAATTCAATAAAATCTGAATGTCTGTGATATTGTGATAAGATAAATAAATTGTAGCAAGATAGTGAATAAAAATAAAAATAAATATCAAGTGGAAAATCAAATATAGTCCTTTATAATAGAGTGGTAAAAGTGACAAATGAGTGACTTGTGCTCCAAAGTTCATAAAACGATTCGTGCTCCAAACAATGGTGTGGGAAGCCTCTTTGTGCAGGGGGGTGGTTAATCACCCCAAAAAGGATTCCATTTCTAAGGTGCTTCAACTGGATCTGTGCTCTCAGAACTCTCACCTGAGCAGGTAAGGACCTGTGCGCATCAAGGTATCTTTAGCGGGAGATGTTCTTCCAATATGGGGTGCGTTTTTTTCTCTCACTCTCGATCCTCCCGTGTGGTCACACCGTACGACCCACCGGTCGTTGGACTCCTTGATTCCGATCCTTACTCCAAAAATC
>BLSH010235833.1:624356-639053 GCA_018402905.1 Glandirana rugosa | reverse complement strand
CCTCCGTGAGGCTGAAGTGAACTGTACAAATTTGGACCAGATCCTCCCATACACCTTATTGGTACTTGACCTTCTTGAACTCATGAGGGTGGAGATCACTCCCGTAGAACATCCTAGTGCTTCCAGCCTCCCCCTCTCAAGAACCAGACCGTCAGTTTCAGGACCGCTGGGCAGGGGTGTAGAACTGTCCCCTGGGAGAGCAGGTCCGGTCTGAGGGGAAGGGACACCGGGTCCCGGATGCTCAGTTGAGTCAACAGAGGAAACCATGGCCTGTTTGGCCAGTATGGGGCCACCATTACCACCTCTATTGCTTCCGCCCTGAGCCTCCGCAGGAACCTCATGATGAGCGGGCACGGGGGAAAAGCATATGCTTTGCTGAACTCCCATTTGTCCATCAGAGCATCCGTCCCACAGGCCTGACTGCAGCGATTCCCTGTGTAGAATTTCTCTACTTTGAAATTGCAGGGGGAGGCAAACAGGTCCACCTCCGGCTGAAGCCCCAGTGACAAAATCCACTCGAACGTCTCGTTGCGGAGAGACCACTCGGTATTGTCTAGCTGGACTCTCAAGAGGAATTCCGCCTGTGCATTCTGGACCCCGGGGACGAATACTGCCGAAATGTCCATAAGGTGTCTCTGGGCCCATGACAGGATTGGCTCGACTTCTCTGAGTAGGGCAGGGCTCCGAGTTCCCACCTGCCTCTTCACATAGGAGACTGCCGTTGTATTGTCCATTCTGAGAAGGACCGCTTTTCCCCTCAGGAGATGACCGAAGGCCTGGAGAGCCTGGAAAGCTGCTCATAGCTCCAGAGTGTTCGAGCCCGGAGTGCGGGCGCAGGGTTCCCACCTGCCTTGTGCCAGCTCTGTCTCGTAATGAGCCCCCCATCCCGTACCGCTGGCATCGGTGGTCACCACGGCCCATGAGACCAGGAAGATGGAGTGGCATGTCAGCAGATTCCTCCATCTCAGCCACCAGGGAAGGCTGGCCCTCATCGCCGAAGTTATGCGGATGAGCTGGTTGTTGTTGCCGGAGTCCCATTGGCGGAGGAACCCCGCCTGGAAGGGGCGTAGCCTCCAAAGGGCCCACTTCACCATTGGCGATGTGGCAACCATGGTGCCAATGATCTCGAGGCAGTAGGAGGCCCTCAGGTATGGGGACGATAGGGCCCGTGACACCCTTTTCCTGATGATGGGAATTTTCTCCACTGGAAGGGAGATTGTGCTCTCCACCGTGTCGAACTGGGCCCCCAGGTATATCAGACGCTGAGCCGGCTCCAGATGACTCTTTTCCAGATTCAGCAACCAGCCAAACTCGGACAGGGTGGAGACGACCTGGTCTCTGTGGACAAGCAGTTGCTCCCTCTCCTGCGCAAGTAGCAGTAGATCGTCTGGATAATGATACAGATGGATCTCTTTTGTTCTGATCAAGGCTACTATGGCTAGGAGGACCTTGGAAAAGGTGCGAGGAGATGTTGAGAGACCGAAGGGGAGACAGGTAAACTGCAGATGTCTCGGCCCGACCGCAAACCGGAGGAACTTGCTGAACCCTTCCTGCACAGGCACATGGAAGTAGGCATCTTTCAGGTCTATTGAGATCAGCCAATCGCCTGGTTGTACCGCTTGCTGGATTGTGGACAGCGTTTCCATCTTGAATTTTTCGTACTTTATAAATTTGTTTAAATACGTTAAATCTATCACCGGGCGCCAGGCGCCATTTCTCTTTTGCATGAGGAACAGAGGTGAGTAAACCCCCCTGAACCTCTCTGCCTCTGGAACGGGTAGGGCAGCTCCCTGAGCTACCAGAGAATCCACGTAATCCAGGAGAACTTTTCTTCTTTCTTCTGCCCGCGGAAGCTTTGTTGTGACAAATCTGTGCGGAGGGATAGCAGTGAAGAACCAGGAGTGCCCCTTCAAAACCGTCTCGATGGTCCAGTGGTCCGAGATCGAGGCCGTCCAGACGTGCCGGAAAAGATGCAGACGCGCCCCTACCTGACCCGCCTGGACGGGCCCAATCTCAAAATGACTTTGTGGCCTCCCGGGTCCCGGACACCTGGCCTTTAGAAGATTTCGGCCCCGTCTGCCCTCTTCGCCAGTTTCTCCTGAAGTCTCTACCTGGCTTATACGAGCGAGCCTCCCTCAAGCGTTCTGTACTCCTTCTTCTGCGCTGTGGTCTCTTCTGACCGAATAGACGCCTATCCTGGGGGATGAAACCAGACTTCCCACCCGTGGCTCGGGCTATGGCACTGTCCAGTTTGTTGCCGAACAGGGAAGACCCTTCGAAGGGAATTTTACACCAGGCCTGTTTAGACGCCAGGTCCGCACATCAGGGACGTAACCATAACGCCCGCCTGGCCGTGACCGCGGACAGCATAGCCCGAGCCAGGAGGCGGATGAGGTCAATGGAAGCCTCCCCCAGAAAGGCTGTTGCCAGCTTAAGTTCCTGGACAGCTGAATTTCCGACCAGCTCTTCAGACACACCCCGAATCACCGACTCTACGTTTTCCATCCAGGGTGCCATTGCTTTGGATAATGCTGCGAGGGCTAGGACCGGCTTGCAGGCTGCCCCGGCCAGCCCGTAAACCCTCCTTGATCAATCTTCCTCTCGAGGCCATCCCTGAAGGATACCGCATCTTCAAGCGGGAGGGTAACATGCTTGACCAGCCGCATCAGGGCTGCGTCTACCAGAGGGGTGTTCTCTAGGTATTTAACGTCCTCAGGCTTGAATGGATAAAGTTTCGCCGATTTACCGGACATTGACGACTTACTGTCCGTCTTCCCCCACTCTTCCAGAATGATGTCTTTTAGTTCTCCCAAGAGCGGGAAGCTGGGGCGCTCCTTCCCCAGATGCTTGAAGAATTTTCTCTGCTTTGCCGGCGGGGCGGAGGGATCCTCCCATTTAAGGGCCTCCTTGACTGTCTTTATCAGCGGGGATACCAGGGCAAAATCAAAGCCACCTGGAAAGTCATCCGCCTCCATCTCGCTGTCCGAAGATCTGAGCGAGGAATCATAAGGCCGGAATGAGCCCAAATTCTCCAGGGCTTCGTCGGCCAAGGAGTCTGATATAGTGGTGGCTTGACTCCGAGTGTGCGACGCGCCCCACTCCTTTAGGGACTGCTGCACTACAAGCTTCACCAGCAATTCCATCTGCTGGTTATCCGTATTCCTTTCCCCAACCGCCCGGGCATAACAGGGGTCGCACAGAGACTTGCCCCCCGGGACCCGCGCCCGACATCCCCAGCAGGCTCTCTGACCAGAGCGGCTGTCGTGGTGGTGGGAGCGGTGCCTGGAGGAGGAATGGGAGCGTCTCCTCTGATGATGATCTCCAGACGGAGAGCTGCGTCTGGATCTGGAGGAAGAATGATGATGCGGCTTGGCAGGGGCTTGGTGGGCCACGTACTGAAGACTGGACCTGGAAGGGCTGGGAGGAAGAGAAAGAAAGACATACGGGGCTTTAGTCTGAGTGCTTTGCCCGCTTGCCCCTAGTCCCACCCCTCCTCCCGCCATCTCCCGCACGTACCTTGTGCGGGGAGGCTGACCACAGGAGGGCAGTGATTTATCCATCTTGTCCGGTAGGAACATGACTTCAGGCTACAAATCAACCTTCCCTCCCCCTTCTTTCCCTTTTCTTTCTTTCTTTTTTTTTTTTGTGTGTGCCCCTTTAAGGGCACCCAGCCTGACAAGGCTAGCCCTCCCACCGACCTGGCTTACCTTAAGGTTGCCACTCAGGGCGTGGGGAAGCCGTCGCTATACTGCCCACAGAGTCTTCCCAAAGACTCTGGGCCTGACAGCTATTTAAATCCCCCGCCCTGCGTGACGTCATCCCCGCGCGCCTGCGCCTTGGGATCATGCCGCACTGAGCCTGCGCAGCCGCTGGGTCCCGCGGTGAACCGTGCATGTGCGAACCAAGCTTCGGTTTCGTCCGAGGCCGGCGCATGCGCCCTCCCCGCCGCGACCCGGAAGTACGGCGCTCTGGAACGCAGAAGCGCTCCAGGCGCCATAGGGACCGGACCAGCACTGCCCTGGCTTCTGGCAATCACCGGGGGAACTAGGGCATCCTAAAGACAAAAAGGAAAGAGGCAAAAAACAAGGAAAGGAAGAAATTTCTCAAAAACGCAAATAAACATAAGACGACTGCCATGGAGTGCTGATGGCCGACCCCTACCGAGCGTCCTTCCTTGGGGCATCCACAGGCTGTCCCCACCACTGGACTTTCTTAAGCCTGAAGCCACTCACCCACCCATGGCTGGGTCCTGGGCTGCACCGCGTCTGAGGGATGCCCGCTCTCTTGTTTGGACGCCGTCTGATCCGTAAGTGTCCACTTCACACACTAATCCAGGAGGAGGACAAAAAAGGAACACGGGATCTAGCCGGGAGCTCACATTTATGGGATTAGGGGTCCTATAGCGTTGGAGAGGAGGCGGGGTTAACCCACACGTAGGCTGCCATGGAGTCTGTCAGGAAAAATAAAATAAAACATGCTTCTCAGAAAATAGCTTGGGGTGTCTACTTTCCAAAATTAGGCCATTTAAGGGGGTCTTGTGCTATCTGGGCATTTCATGGCCACCGAAGCTGTGATAGGTAGTGAAAAGTGAAATCAAAAATGTACGCACTTAGAAAGCCTGAAGGCAGTGCTTGGTTTTCGGGGTTCTGTACACAGCTAGACCGCCAAAAAGTCTCACATATGTGGTATCCCCATAGTTAGGAGAAGCAGCAGAATGAATTTTGGGGTGTAATATACCCATGGCATGTTTGAGCAATATATCATTTAGTGACAACTTTGTGAAAATACATTTTTTTTGTCATTTTCCCGAAACTTCTGGCAAAATATAAAATATTCCATGGACTCAACATGCCTCTCCGCAAATAGCTTGGGTTGTCTACTTTCCAAAATGGGGTCATTTGGGGGGGGGGGGGGCAATTGTACTGCCTTTCCATTATAGCACCTCAGGAAATGAGTTAGGCAGTCATAAACTAAAAGCTACGTAAATTCCAGAAAATGTACCCTAGTTTGTAGATGCTATAACTTTTGCGTAAACCAATAAATATACGCTTATTGACTTTTTTACCTGAGACATGTGGCTGAATGCATTTTGGCAAAAATGTATGACTAAAATTGAGTTTATTGTATTTTTTAATAACAAAAATTGAAAAATATAATTTTTTTTTCAAAATTTTGGTCTTTTTTCATTTATATCATAAAAAATAAAAAAATGCAGAGGTTATCAAATACCACAAAAGAAAGCTCTATTTGTGGGAAAAAAAGGACACAAATTTTGTTTGGGTACAGCATTGCATGACTGCGCAAATACCATTTCAAGCAGCACAGTGCCAAATTGTAAAAAGTGCTCCGGTTATTAAGGGGTGGTTAAAATATAACTCTAGGCAAACGTTTTTTATTCTAGTTTTTGACAGATTAGGAAGGGTAAATCTTCTGCCAGATTTTTATTTCTGTCATTGACCCCATTGATAATATTTCCCTTTACATTTCCTCCCAAAACTATGTCAGAAACTAAGCAAATCTTCTCAAAGAATAGAAAAATACCTTCTTAGCTACCTGTTTTAAGAAAAGGTGTCTCCTTTGGTAGACTTGTATTCGTGTTTTAGCTGCAACTGTAAAAATGTTTGATTCTGTCATGGTAACAACAGACACCAGGACATAAATTGAGAGTGAATCCTACCAATGGGTTTGCAAACAGCATTTAAAATAACAGAGGCCCTTATCCTTTCCTACTCTAAACCAAAGTATACAAAAAAGTTTTGGCTGGAGTTACACTCCAAAGCAGACCTGGGTCACCCTTCCCTGCCTGCAAAAAATGCTTACCATAGCATGTAAAAACATACCTGTAAAGAAAAAAAAGATCATTTTTATACTTACCTTATCCCCGTCTGCATCACTGAGCATGATGGCACTATTCAGGGAGATTATTGGGGAACCACATGTACTCAAAGTCTTACAAGAAGACATTCTAGTCCTTTTCAAGCTTCTGGTGATATTTACGGTGCACTTTATTCCACAGCATATTACTGGAAAGAGACAGGCATCATCCTTGCCTAGGTGCCATAGTGGAAGAACGGTAAGGTAAGTATAAAATCAACCTTTTTCTTTACAGGAAACTGTTTATGATTCTACTGGAGAAGGGGGCCCAAACATTAGAAATTGACTTTTTATTTTGCTTTAATTTGAGGTACAACCAAAGTCCAGTATTTACATTGTGGCTTGTATTTCTTTTCTTGTTTGAGTTATTGTACTTTCAGCAACAGAAGTAAAGAGAATGACCTCATTCACATGGGTGCTGAGGACCATGTTATTGGGCCAAGTGTTTATGCGGCTTGACCTGCCAGGTGCTACCTGCAGGCAGCCCAAGTAAATGTATGAGGTCACATTGGCTGCACAGGCACAGCTGCTCATCCTATTTTGATGGGCGTGTGGCGTGAGGGGTGCCGAGTGCACACGATAGAAGGAAGTTCAGTGCCTGATGAACAATTTCATGAGATTCTCTATTATTTAGAATGTAAAGCCATCTCCAGTTTGCTAGTTGGGAGCTGGTGGGGAATATGTAGAATGATTGGTGACAATTAACATGTGTTCAGATTAAAATGATCATAAAAATAAGAAGGTGCTATGTCTAGGACACTTTATCTCACAACATATGGATTAAAAATGTTATGATCAATAAATCTATGGTTTTAATATTTCAAAAACGTTTGCTCATACATTTTGGTTTAATAGTTTTAAGATGGGAGTCTTTTCTTTAGTAAACACGTGTGTAAAATTTTCTGTCTGAATTCATTCATAAATTGAACCCAGGCTTGGTATGAAATAAACTGAAAAATTATGCAGTAGCTCAAATAATTCTCTTGGTTGGCCTGGCTGGATTTTATGAGCTGCTTTAAATAATTTGCTTTGCAATGCATGAGAACATTTAGAAATGCATAACACATTTTATCTGTCTGTTTCAACATTTATTTGGCATTTACTCAAGAACAAATAAAATGAGAGGGATAGAAATGCAATTCCTTAGATGTTGTTAATGTATCCTTCATAGACTGTCAAAAATGGGTTCATCAGTCCTTCAATTAGTTAATTTCATATTTAATGTTTTTAGGTACCCAGCAAATGTGGGGAGTTCGTTTAACTTACATTCAATGAATTAAAATATAAAAACCATAAAATAATGTGATCCAATAATGCCCTTTACTTCTTTAGACATCCATAGTTTGTTAATCCTTGTGTGACCAGTGGTCATTGAAGCCTAAATGCCCAGGCAAAATTTAGAATAGTTAGAATAGCATAGTTTAGCATAGTTTTCACATTATTGCATTTTTTAGGGACCAAAATGCATTTTATTCATACTTAACAGTTTATTATAACTTTGAAACTTTTATATCTCATGTATTTTTGGCGGCGTCTCACTTTAACAGCTACAGCCACTGTCAATGGGCACACTGTGAGTGAGATACAATAACAATTGAGACAGCGTCAAAGTGATCACATAATGGGAAGCCAATCAGGCTGTATGGGTTACTTTTGTCAGGATTTCTATTAATTCCTTCTTTGGTTTTATTTTATGCATGGATATTTTAACAAACGACTGGGTATTTTTTGTGCCCTGATCTGATATTTGTACACACATGCACTTTCTTAAATGTTAGGAATAGCCATTTCAAACAATGCTATGCTAAAGTATGGGCTGCTGATTGATAGTTCTAAACCAGTACCAGTTATATTATTTCCATCAGCATTTTTTTTTTACTTGTTGAGGTAAATTGGACAAAGCTTTATATATATATATATATATATATTTTTTTTTTTTTTACATCACTCTCAATGCAAAGTTTTAAGTTTCAAACTTTTTTTTTTTGCTTGAACCTGATGGCATATTTGTCTTTTTATCCTCATTATAAGGGGGGTCTATTTAAAAAACATTAGTTAAACAAATCCCACGAGCATTTGTCCAGGCTGCAGGAATTTTCCTCACATTTTCTATAATATTATTTTTTCCTATAATGTCAGCTTCATTTAGTGGCCAAAACGTGGTATATTTTCTGATTGAAGTGTTTTAGAAAAAAATATAACGCATTTCAGTTCAGCAAATGTTTTACAAATAGAACCCTAAGAGTTGGAGAGTGTTCAAGACATTGTTAGAAATGTTATGTGATGAGTGCTTCCTTTTTTGCACACCTGTGCATTAAAGCTTGGATAATTATTTTACATTATAGTAGATGGAAAGTTGCCATCTCCCCAGTGGCCCAAATGGTACATATAAGATTGCTTGATTACTTTTTGATTAAATGGCAGACCGCAGTCCATACACGGACAATCCTATCTGGACCACATCTCTGTCAATTAGCAGCCTGGATGTCCTCTCCTAGGTGGTATCCCCCTTCCCCTGCCGCCATCACACAGCATTTATCCTTTTCAGCAGATAGAAGGCAGAAGGCACGTCATGTCCGGGCAAAGGGCAGGAGCTGCCCAGCTTTTCTAGTTAACAAGCCAGCGATTTGGTGCTAGGATACACCTCCAAGAATTTTAATGCAGTACATTTATTTTATTTTTATAAAAAAAAGTTATTTTTTTACGTTTTTGTTTTCAGTCTGTGCCCTTCCTGAATGGCCTTTTAATTCACTGCCATTCAGCCCGGGCACTATTACAGCTGCAATGGAGAATCCTTCTGCTTTCCCTGGCTTTGATGGTAAGCTGCCAGGAAAAGGGAGGGGAATGCTGGCTGGTTAGCTCTCCCCATTGGTACTCACCTTTTTTTTTCTGCCAGGCTTTCATTTTGCCTCTAATGAAGCCCACCGTACACTACTGGTATTTTGGTGAGTCTGCATTGAGTTAGTATGGGATGCCACTGAGAGCACCAGAAGGATCTATCAATCAAGAAGCTCCTTAAGGGGTAGCACTACACATTTATTATAGGAAGCTTGCAAATCACATTTTTGGCTAGGGAAGCACTTTAACCACTTCCCCCAGGCTTATTGCAAAATGACGGCCGCAGCAGGGATCGGTTATCCTGACTGGGCGTCATATGACGGCCAGTAGGATAAGTCGCTTGTGCACGCCCGCAGGTCCAACACACCATATCTCCGATCTAGGGGAAGAGCCTATGATGTAGGCTCTTTACCACATGATCAGCTGTGTCCAGTCACGGCTAATCACATGGTAACCAGGAAAAGCTGTTTATCAGCTTTCCTCTATTCGCAATAACAAGACGCGAGTAGAAGAGAGCTGATCAGCGGCTCTCCTAACAGGGAGGGGTCTGCGCTGATAATCAGTGCATTGATTATCAATACAGACCCATCAGCGATGCCCGCCAGTGATGCCCATCAGTGCCCCACCAGTGCCTACCAGTAATGCCAATCAGTACCCACCTGTGCCCATATGTGATGCCAATCAGTGCCCATCAGGGATGCCAATCAGTGCCCATCAGTAATGCCAGTCAGTGCCCATCAATAATGCTTGTCAGTGCCTCCTCATTAGTGCCTCCTTATCAGTGCTACCTATCAGTGCCATCTATCAGTGCTCATCAGTGCTGCCTATCAGTGCCAATCAGTGGCACCTATCAGTGTCCATCTGTGCCACATATCAGTGCTCATCAGTGTTGCATATCAGTGCCCATCAGTGCTGCATATCAATGTCATCTATCAGTGCCCATCAATGCTGCATATTAGTGCCTTTTTTTTTCAAAACGTTCAGTCTTTTTTATTTGTAGCGCAAAAAAATAAAAAAGACAGTGGTGATCAAATACCACCCAAAGAAAGCTCTATTTATGTGGAAAAAAAGAAACAATTTCATATGGGTACAGTGGTGCATGACCGGCAATTGGCATTCAAAATGTGACAGCACTGAAAGCTGAAAATTGACCTGGGCAGGAAAGCGGGGGGGGGGGGGGAGGAGGAGATGCCCAGCAGTGGTTAAAGGGACCCTATTGGTAGTCTAAAACAATCAAATTAAAGTGATAGTAAGTTGCCACAACAAAAGGAAAATTGTGGGCCCCCAGGAGCTTCTTACCATAATGTGCTATTATGCACAACAGGCTAGACTGACATTTGCTTTGGTCTAATGACAGGGTTACTTTAAAAAAGCAAATTATATTACCTACATAATGTTAAAATAGAAGCTTTCATAATTCATTATATAAAATAGTCATAACATTATAAATGTTTAGGCAGGTTGATATCTTCTGGGAAAATAACTCCTTGCCCCTTCACACTTTAACCACACGTTGTAGCGTGACAGCTTGTATGTTTTCACTATGACAAGGTGCCCATTAGAAAAAAATAAGAACTTATCCTTCTGCTTGGTTACTACAGCCATAACTTTACCACATCCTCTAGTCTAGGTAACAAACAAAACCACATGGAAATGAAAACAACATTTCTGGAAATAGTTGACCACTAAGCAAAAATCTGAGTGCAAGAACATGGCAGATATTTAAAAATATTTATAATTATTTAACAAATGACTTACATAATATTTTTACCCTTAATATAATATCTCTTGGGATTTGCTTTGAGAGAAAGAGAGCTTATAGGCAAAAACACTGGGAGCAGTTAGGATACATTTGAATAATGATTTGCCAAATTAATTTTGTCTTAACTTTTGTCCTAAGACTGCAATTATGTAACTTTATAGTGTATAGGCTTTGCTTACCCTACATCAACGCTGTATCTTGGCCTAGGCCGACAAGGCCCAGGCCTAGGGCGGCACTATGCAGGGGGGCAGCACAAAAAGAGTCCTCGCCGGCTTGCGCTCTTAGTGTAACGCCGGTCTTATAGGGTGGACTGGGCCGGGAGGCAAATTGGTCTGGCACCCCCATAAAGCAGCTGGGCGGTGCCAGGGGGGACAAGCCATACATATGTAGGGGACCTGGGCATCCCCAGGGGCCCAGGCAGTGGACCCCAACCAATGAGTTGTTGTGCTATCCCATAGCCATACAGGAAGTGTGAGGAAATCTCTGCAAATTAAGGGAATCCATCCCCCCCCCCTAATTCCTAAGAACTAGTGTCCCCAATGTTAAATTTCAAGGTGGGTCCTAAATAGGAAGGGGTGTGGCCTTGACAGGAAGGGGTGGCTCATTTTTAAATTAGGGGGTGCACGAGTTTAGTCAGGCCTAGGGCAGCACAAAACCTTAATACACTGCTGCCCTACATGCTGAGAAGTATATCATACCTATGAACCCTAATCTAGCTACAGTATTCAAATGGAAATTTGCTAGAAAAAAAGAAGAGATCCCTACTTTCACAACAGACTAGTTGAGGCTATCTAATGAAAAGTGAAATGGCATTGAGCATTGGCCAATTTATCTTCAGTAATAGCACATACATTGCAAAAGGAGACCAGAGATTTCCAGCTCAAACAGCTGACAACTTTCTTTTTCTTTGAGATCATCAAACACACTGTCCTATTTATGAAATTAATAAAGTTCCCGGTGTCACATGGCATACTCAGCTATGGACATCTTAAAACCCATAGTGCAATGACTATATGAAAAATGGAGACCATTGCAGACAATTGAGATTTAAGAGACTCTGTCCTCGGTTTACAGTATTTTTTTAAAACAAACATCCTGTTTTTACGTAGAACACAAGTAGCTGTTATTTCAAATTTAGCAATTGTTTAACCCTTATGGAACAGAATGGTTTTCACAGTTAAGATATAGTCATATTTACCTGTACATACATTTGTTGTTACTTATGGTACTAAAGTGATATATATTTTTGTGGGAAAAAAAGGCGTTTGTTGCTGGTAATGTCTCCTAGGATTGTTTTTTTTCTTTTTTTTTTTTTCACTTTTCCTGTTTAGACCTGTGGCAGTTTTTTTAGTTTTTTTCATAGATAAAAAATATTATTCTTATTTAACACCTGTTCTGATTCCTGATATATTAAAATGTTATTTCTAGTACACTGCCCGATGAAGGTATTCACAAGTACTGTAAAATCATTTTGGGGGGCATTTTGACATATCATTACAACATTTTGAAAAAATAAAAGCTTAAAATGTTAGCATGTAAAAAAAAAAAAAATCTAATAAATTGGTTGAAGAGAGAAGGGGAAAGCAGGGTCATTTAGGTTAATTAGTAATAATCAGGGACTAAAAAGAAACCAGAGAGGGTCTGTCTATATGTATTTGCAATACAATAAAACATAGCACTTGTTTTATGTTTTAGCTATATATTATAGACACACATTTAAAGAAGCAGCATGCTTCCTAATAGACATTGTTTTAATACGTCTGTTAATATGTCTCTTTTCAGAACACAATCAAACAATTTGGATATATAGAACCCCTATCAAATAGGGAGTGCTGAGCTAGCAGTGTGGTCTGGCACAAGAAAGCTTTGCATACTGTACATTCAGCAGTACACAGAATAATTACATATTTCAGTTTCTTTACAGAACAAATAACTTTTTATGCCCAAATGAAAATATGCTAAGATTTTGCCAAAAAGGATGAAATATACCTTTGTAAGAATAAGCAGAAAGATTATTACTTATACTTATTTAAGGATACTATTCATCTACAATCACTGAGAACTAAGAATACATAATTCTGTGTTTGTACACTTGCCAAGTAATGTCAGTTTTAAATAAAATAATATACATCCCAACATTTTAAAATGAAGGCCCAACCTTGAACCAAAACACAGGGCTGAGGGGGGAAAAGCACTGCCAAGTTGTGAGAACACGTATTGAGGCACTCCTCTCCTTCTGTGACTTGCAGTCACTTAGTTACTTGCTGTCTGCAATAAAAAAAACCCACTGACACCTGTGATAAGCATATTCTTCACCTCTACCCAACAACCCAAGGTCACAAGATGCCATCCTGTGTGCACAAGGCATCCAAACATGCAGCAGACACTCTGCCTTCTTCCTCGCCAGTGCTTCAACACTTGTCAGAGACTGCGGGCCAACCTACCCAGGGTGTGAGATTAGATTGGGAGTAGAGGTTTGTAGCCTTCAAAATCAAAAGCTGCGATATATACTGCAATCTTTTCCTATGTAAGCTGACCTGGAAACACTTGCAGTGAGTGTGAAAGAAGCCTATAAGAAAGATTTTTTTGAGGTACATCAAGACCTATCTCTTATACACTCTAGAGTTGCCTGTCTTGAATGAGGCAAGGCAGGCACTGAACACAGACTGGCCCATCTAAACAATTCAGGGAGAATGCGAGACTTCAATCCTTCTAATTTCTCCTTGATCCAGGTGACATGGAGAAAAGAAACAGCCTCTCTATTTGAGCTCTGCTGGAGGCAACATCAGGAGTTAACCTTCCAACCACTGTAGTGGGACTGCCTAATATCTTACTAGACCAGATACCCATTGCAGACCTAGAAATGCATTCACCATGCTCCCGGCCCACTATTCAGTGATCCAAACATACTCCAGGACATTATATGCCAGATCCAATTTTACAGAATGAAAGAGACCATCTTGCAAAGAGGCTGGAAGAGAAACCCATATAAATTTGATAGGATACAAATTAGGATTGCACCGATACCGATACCGGTATCGCTATAAATGCCAATACTAAGCATTTGTACTCATACTCATGCAAATGCTCCGATACCTGAAACCAATATCTTTGTGGTGCAATTTGAGCTCATAAAAAATGAATGGGCTCAAATTGCACTACAAATAATCGCATGTGATTTGAACAGGAATGTGGTGCGATTCCTGTCCGAATCACATGCGATTTCCCCAACCACTCCTCTGTGAACCCAGTCTTGTCATAGTGACTTCAGCCTGGGTTTAGACAGGGGCGGTGCACCACATTGCTGTTCAAATCACTGTTCAAATACTCGGTATCGGCGAGTACTAGACCGACAAAATTTGTACTCGTACTCGCCGAGAAAAAAACATTGATGCAACCCTAATACAAATACATATCCTGCTAACAAAACACTATCCAAATCTGCTGCATTTATAGATGGACAAAAACACCTTGGTGCTTTCGTACATTCACAGTGGTTAGAAACTAAAATCAAGAAAAAGCATGAAAGTCTACAGAAAAAAGTCATCCACTAGGATTGATTTATCCATGAGATTAGATAATTTTCACTTAAATTGGAGGAAAGAAATCTGGAAGAAAATGTGTTTTCTTTCTTTCTGTTATAAAATTTTGCAAATAAATAACCTTCCCTCATAAATATAAGCAAAAATGTACACTGATACAGTTCTTTGGTAAAAATAACTTAAATCAGTGTATATAATTTAGTCCGTAAAAAAAAATTATAGCGTCAACAAACTATGGTATATATATATATATATATATACACACATATGCAGTATCTCGCAAAAATGAATACACCCTTCACATTTTTGTAAATATATCATTGTAACTTTTCATGTGACAACTCTGAAGAAATGACACTTTGCTACAATGTAAAGTGGTGAGTGTACAGCTTGTATCACAGTACAAATTTACAGTCCCCTCAAAATAACTTAACACACAGCCATTAATGTCTAAACCGCTGGTAACAAAAGTGAGTACACCACTAAGTGAAAATGTCCAAATTGGGTCCAATTAGCCATTTACCCTCCCCTGTGTCATGTGACTGGTTATTGTTACAAGATCTCAGGTGTGAATGGGTGTGTTAGATTTGGTGTTATCACACTCACTCTCATACTGGTCACTGGAAGTTCAACATGGCACCTCATGGGAAAGAACAGTAAAGAAGTCTCAACAGTGTACTT
>BLSH010235833.1:608766-624346 GCA_018402905.1 Glandirana rugosa | reverse complement strand
TGTCCGAATCACATGCGATTTCCCCAACCACTCCTCTGTGAACCCAGTCTTGTCATAGTGACTTCAGCCTGGGTTTAGACAGGGGCGGTGCACCACATTGCTGTTCAAATCGCTGTTCAAATACTCGGTATCGGCGAGTACTAGACCGACAAAATTTGTACTCGTACTCGCCGAGAAAAAAACATTGATGCAACCCTAATACAAATACATATCCTGCTAACAAAACACTATCCAAATCTGCTGCATTTATAGATGGACAAAAACACCTTGGTGCTTTCGTACATTCACAGTGGTTAGAAACTAAAATCAAGAAAAAGCATGAAAGTCTACAGAAAAAAGTCATCCACTAGGATTGATTTATCCATGAGATTAGATAATTTTCACTTAAATTGGAGGAAAGAAATCTGGAAGAAAATGTGTTTTCTTTCTTTCTGTTATACAATTTTGCAAATAAATAACCTTCCCTCATAAATATAAGCAAAAATGTACACTGATACAGTTCTTTGGTAAAAATAACTTAAATCAGTGTATATAATTTAGTCCGTAAAAAAAAATTATAGCGTCAACAAACTATGGTATATATATATATATATATACACACATATGCAGTATCTCGCAAAAATGAATACACCCTTCACATTTTTGTAAATATATCATTGTAACTTTTCATGTGACAACTCTGAAGAAATGACACTTTGCTACAATGTAAAGTGGTGAGTGTACAGCTTGTATCACAGTACAAATTTACAGTCCCCTCAAAATAACTTAACACACAGCCATTAATGTCTAAACCGCTGGTAACAAAAGTGAGTACACCACTAAGTGAAAATGTCCAAATTGGGTCCAATTAGCCATTTACCCTCCCCTGTGTCATGTGACTGGTTATTGTTACAAGATCTCAGGTGTGAATGGGTGTGTTAGATTTGGTGTTATCACACTCACTCTCATACTGGTCACTGGAAGTTCAACATGGCACCTCATGGGAAAGAACTCTCTGAGGATCTGAAACAAATAACCGTTGCTCTACATAAAGATGGCCTAGGCTATAAGAAGATTGTCAAGACCCTGAAACTGAGCTGCAGCACGATGGCCAAGACCATACAGAGGTTTAATAGGACAGGTTCCACTCAGGACAGGCCTCACCATGGTCAACCAAAGAGGTTGAGTGCACGTGCTCAGCGTCATATCCAGAGGTTGTCATTGGGAAATTAACATATGAGTGCTGCCAGCATTGCTGCAGAGTTTGAATTAGTGGGGCCAGCCTGTCAGTGCTCAGACCATACTCCACACACTGCATCAAATTGGTCTGCATGGCTGTTGTCCCAGAAGGAAGTCTTTTCTAAAGATGATGCATAAGAAAGCCCGCAAACAGTTTGCTGAAGACAAGCAGACTAAGCACATGGATTATTGGAACCATGTGCTGTGGCCTGATGATACCAAGATAAGCATATTTAATTCAGATGTTGTCAAGCGTGTGTGGTGGCAACCAGGTGATGAGTACAAAGACAAGTGCGTCTTGCCTACAGTCAAGCATGGTGGTGGGAGTGTCATGGTCTGGGGCTGCATGAGTGCTGCCGGCACTGGGTAGCTACAGTTCATTGAGGGAACCATGAATGCCAGCATGTACTGTGACTGTGACATGCAGAGCATGATCCCCTCCCTTTGGAGACTGGGCCGCAGGGCAGTATTCCAACAAGATAACGGCCCCAAACACACCTCCAAGATGACCACTGCCTTGCTGAGGGTAAAGGTGATGGACTGGGCAAGCATGTCTCCAGACCTAAACCCTATTAAGCATCTGTGGGGCATCTGCAAACGGAAGGTGGAGGAGCGCAAGGTCTCTAACATCCACCAGCTCCGTGATGTCATCATGGAGGAATGGAAGAGGACTCCAGTGGCCACCTGTGAAGCTCTGGTGAACTCCATGCCCAAGAGGGTTAAGGCAGTGCTGGAAAATAATGGTGGCGACACAAAATATTGACACTTTGGGCCCAATTTGGACATTTTCACTTAGGGGTGTACTCACTTTTGTTGCCAGCAATTTAGGCATTAATGGCTGTGTGTTGAGTTATTTTGAGGGGACAGCAACTTTACACTGTTATACAAGCTGTACACTCACTACTTTACATTGTAGCAAAGTGTAATTTCTTCAGTGTTGTCACGTGAAAATATATAATAAAATATTTTCAAAAATGTGAGGGGTGTACTCACATTTGTGAGATACTGTATATCTGAAAAGCATTGAATCCTGATGTACTGAGGGCCTATCTCATTTTTTAAAACCCGAAAAAATGCCAGGACAGTACAAATACCCCCCAAGTGACCTTTTTTGGAAAGTGGACAGTTTTGGAAAATTAAGAAATTAATTTGTTTTTACATACTGTAACCAATGCAGTACAACATCATCATATAACTGGTGTGGTGTGATCAGGGACACTGACTGGTAACAGTAAGCGAAAAAACTTGGAAGCAATTCAATATGTAAAATTGCCATGTGATCTGCTGTAATTGGTCACAGCGATTACATGGTACCGGCAGAAGCCTGGTACACTGATCTGTCATCTGCTGTGTCCGGTGCTGTGGGGCTCACTTGAGGCGCGTACCTGGGAGAAGGTCATATAATGTCCATCCAAAGTAGCAGCACTCCCGCTCGGCCGTTGTATTACAACAGGCAGGCGGGAGACGGGTAATTATTTTATTAAGCTAAGAGAACAGATTGATATGTGAACATTCCCTACTTTTTAGTAAATCAACCCCCAAGAATAATTCAAGTAACATATGGAGACAAATACACTTCACTGATGCAGATAGACTGCATCCACTTCACCAGTGAAAAAAGTGTGCTTGTATACAATAATTCATTTTATCTTGATTTCTCAGAGAATGAGTTAATCATATAAACTTAATGTTTGGTCAAAGCAAAGATTGTAAAATAGTAAACTATAAAAACAAAATAAACTCTAACCACTATTCCACAAAGAGAGGTCTCTAATAAATGTATTTCAGCATACGATAACAGCATAAAAAAAGTATTTGGCTTTGCACCTTGGCGGATAGAATCTTAAACAGAAGTCTGAAAGACTTATGGTTATCACTAGTGTGCATCAATAGTCCAGTTTTCTGACACCAATACTTTAGAAAAATATTTTTTTTAGAGAATGTTCCAAATTCCAGGAGTAGAGATATTCTCAAGTGGTGCAAGGACAATCTGATTGTGTTTAACCTAAACACTCTGCAGATTGCTATGTAAAGTTATATTGTCCAAGCGTGCAAATGTATGGCATTGGACAGGGAGTGGTTATGGCCACACTTATCACTGAGTGGAAGATTTGCAATCCAGTAAAGCTTTCTAACCTTAAAATATAATTTTTCTCCTCAAAAATAGTTGACCAGCAAGTGTCTCATGCTACCGTGGGCATAAGATCTTGACCCACTTTTTTTTAAAACAGCTGCGTGGGATAACTCTTCTCCTGACGTGGCTTATGTCTTGGAAATGCTGACAATTTTCAAAAGAAGACTTCCTTGATTCTAGGAAAGTAAACAAGTGGCTGCGGTAACACTTTGCCCACAGATATACAGTAGGTGCCAGTGAAGAAAAAAAATCTACAAATTTTTAGCTGCAACATATATCATGTTCTATTTAATAGCACTCGTTGTATTAAAGCAGGGGTCTCAAACTGGCGGCCCTCCAGCTGTTGAGAAACTACAATTTCCATGAGGCATTGCAAGACTGACAGTTAGAAGCATGACTCCCACAGGCAGAGGCATGATGGGACTTGTAGTTTTGCAACAGCTGGAGGGCCGCTAGTGTAAGACCCCTGTATTAAAGGGAAAGAAAAAATAGCACACCTGTTATGTCATATCCTGAACTGTTTGGACCTCACTTTAACAAAGAAATGTGTTCTCCTTGTACTATATACAGTATGCTCATGGTGCCAACTGACCTAAGTATTTTTCTATTACCTGCTATTTTGTGCCTGCCTTGCCTCAGTTCCTAGTCCTATTTCCAATTCACTATGACATTTGTTCTGCACTGAGCATTTCTATACATTTTTTCTTTCTTTACGTAGTTTCTTCTTGTTCTGTTCATCTGCAGTCCCATAGGATCTTCTTCTTTTGAAGAAATTAATTACATGTTGTTAAATTATGGTCCCTATCACTGTCTCAAAAAGCAGGCAAATGGCATCATGCCTACTTTACACTTCAACCTTGCATGGAAATGGATTGACAGCTTTAAAGTTGCATAATGTACTGTTTCAGCTGTATCCAGTCTGGAATTCCTCTCTCTGCCCTCTTTTCTCTTATTGGATTTTCCACTTTACAGTTGTAGTGTCACAGTGGGCACAAGACACACCAGGATTATTATATTTCAGCTGGCATGAGTGCCTAGAAAATACCTACATGTGAGGTTTCTTTTAAAAATATTGTAATGGGACGAGCAGGATCAGGAGGTGTACAGAACACAGACTTAAAGTTAAAATTACTTTTCACTTATAGAGCTAATTAACTCTTTCATTATAAAGAAAACTTCTACAATTTGTGTTGCTTCTTCTGAAACTACTCATATCCATTTAGTATCCTTTTAGTGTCTTGCCCCCTAAAGATGGACCTAAATGACATACTCCTAACTTTTCTCCACATGGCCCCACCTGGCTGCCCATCACAGGCCTGATTGTCTGTCTAAACCTCAAAGTACCAGCATAAATTGCACAAGCAGTATGTCTATCTTTGGAAGGATGTCGCTTTCCTATTCCATGCTGTTCTCATTTATATGCAAGTTTTTATTTTACGACTTTCTTCTTTCATGTTTCCGGTTACTCGTTATGGTAACAACAGTTGCAAACTCAGGTTTTCAGAATTTTGTACAGTGGTAAGTGTCCTGAGATTACCTCTCCAGGTACCTTGTAATCTATTTCTGTATAGCCACACACATACAAGTGCACACATAATTTCTTTAATCTGTGAATATATCAAATTTGTTTAATTGTTCTGGGGCAGCAAGAGGCCAGCTGGTGAAAAATCTAACCTACTGCCTTCGCCCCATACAAATGTGTTCCTAGAGTATTTTTAAAGACTAAAGCCCCATACACATGATGCAAATTTCAGACGTTAATCTTTGTTCGACGGCCTGTTGTCAGAAATTCTTACCGTTAGTATGCTCCTTTCAACAGCGGATTTGGCGTACGACAATGCAACGTCTGATTTTCATTCCATTAGTACGGTCTTTGTATGAAAAAAATCTTATGACTAAGACTACGCATGCTCAGCAACAAAAAAATGATGCAAAAATATTCAAAACATTACGTCACTTCTGATGTTGAATTCGGTCGTACGAAAATGTTCGTATTGTTAGTACGCTCTTCACTTTGGACATGAGACATGCAGCAAAAAAAAACGGACGTTCTGTCATCCGAAAATCAGATTATGTCTATGAGGCTTTAAGCTGGATACACACTATCCAATTTTCAGTAGATTGTTTTTTTTCCTTCAGATCTACCACAACCATATAATATGAGGTCAAACCTTAGGAGTTTCAATTTGTATGCTATCAGGCAGGCCATTACACTACATGGTTTTGGTAAGTCTGAAGGAAATCTGACAACTAAAGTTGGATAGTGTGTATGGGGTCTAAGACCCCATACACACTATTAGATTTTCTGCAGATTTTTGTCTTCAGATTTACCAAAATCATATAATATGAGGTCAAAACTTAAGAGTTTCAATTTGTATTCAATCAGGCTGATCCTTGCACTACATGGTTTTGGTAAATCTGAAGACAAAAATCTGCAGAAAATTTAATAGTGTGTATGGGGTAGAAATTCTGTGGACATCCAAAATCTAAGGAGGACAGTAAACAATCATTTAATGTCTATGGGTATCTCTAATGGGTTTTCCACTTGCTCAAGGATGTTTTCCAAGGCTAGACAGCCAGAAGAAGCCAAGCAGCTCTGAATATGGTGGAATCCACACAGCTGCTTAGTGACAAATTACCATAAAATGAATGAAGTGCAGCACTTTTTCAATTTTATCCACTAGACAGGTCACTCAAGTTCAAAATATGATATTGACATTATGCTTCCACCTACAGGAAATTTGCACATGTAGCAGGTTTGATCATTTGATTATCTTAAATTGTAAAAATAGACAAGCAAAAAAGACTGGTAATCTAAAGGCCCGTACACATGATGCGAATTTCGGATGGGAATTTTTGTTCGATGACCTGCCGTCCGAAATTCTTACCGTTAGTATGCTCCTTTCGAATGCCGATTTTGATTTTTCGTCAGACAAAAGCTGGATGTGCTGACTAGTAAATTTTTGTCTTATGACGCAACGTCCGATTTTCGTTCCTTTAGTACGGTCTTCGTACGAAAAAAATCGTACGACCAAGACTACGCATGCTCAGAAACTAAAAAAAAATGCAAAAATATTCAAAACATTACGTCACTTCTGACGTTGAGTTCAGTCATACAAAAAATTTCCTATTATTAGTACACTCTTCACTTTCTACATGAGGCAAGCATCCAAAAAGAAACGGACGTTCTGTCATCCGAAAATCAGACCGTGTGTACGAGGCTTAAGGGCTCATTCACATGTGCGGTGCCCTCTGAAGAGCAATGTGCTGTGTTACCGCCTGCTTTAACCCCTTGATCTCTGTACTAGCACTCTGCAACTGTGTGCATTGCACACGGTTGTGGCGCACTTGCTGTGCAGTTGACGAAAGTGACAGGGAGTATAATTCTTGACACAGTATTTGTATACCCAATGCCACTGCCTCCACAGCTAAAGGGGTAGCAGTTGGAGGGCAGTAAAAGCATGGCTCAACCGCAGGGTTTTATCTCTCACCAACCTCATGTTTGAACAAGCCCTTAGGAAAAATAGACAAACAATTCCAGATGTGCAGACTGTTTTTTGTGTCATCATTCATCTACAAAAGATATTTACCAATAGAAGAAAGAAGCGGCATATCCAGGTAATTTCCAGGCTTTATTCGGGTCAAGGGCACCACAAATACCAGCAAGCAGTCCATAGACACGTTTCACACATCAATCGTGTGCTTAATCATTGCAATGACTACAAGTCTCAGTGAAACCTATATACCTGCCGCATAGCCACCACACCTTCAGATATTTTGTCAAGGCAATTGTTCTGGGATTAATACATTTTTTGCAGCAGTGCTTACATCTAATGATCAATCAAATCCTTGGATCATTTTCAGAAAGTTTGTGCAATGATGGGACACTATTCCTTCCACTGATACTAATGGGGGGAACTAATTCTCCCACTGACACCAGTTATGGGGCTCTATTCCTCCCACTGATACCAATGATGTCAATTTTCTTTACTCCCACTGACCACCAAAATCTATGGCATTGTTTACGCCCACCAATACCAGGGCATTTTCTACTTGCACTGGACACAATCCAGCCCCCTAGAGTTTGAAGGGCAGTAAACTGGCCCTTTGTTTGGAAAGTTTGGAGACCCCTGCTCTAAAAAAAAACACAGAGAAGGAGGGAGAGCAAGGGGAGTTGAGCTGAAGAAATAGGTGATTTGAACAATGTCAGTGCTTTAGCTGTGAATCTGAGGATAAATTGTGTACATTGTCCGCAACAACAGAGGTCAGGGAGGGTTTGGTTTAAAGCTTATTTACTGCTTGTTAAGAAAATATGAATACTTGCGTGTCCACAGCCTGGCCACAGATTTACTTCAAAGACTTGCCAGAACATGGCAGATCTAGCAGTGTTAACTATATTTATTGAGAAAGCATGCACAGAAAAATGAATATATGCATCCAAGCCAAAGCATTCCATTAGCAATTTATAATTTGCAACTCATTTTTGGTGGGAAGCTGCAGGAAACTTTACTGAAACCCCTAATTAAAAAAATATCTTATCTCCCAGTGTCTAGTATTGTTTACCAGTCAACAGTATTTGAGCAAAGCATTCATTTCATATTTATCAAACCAACATTGATAAATTTCAAAGTTAAATGCTGGCCACGTGTTTTGCTATATGATTGAACGATATACTGTATTTACAATCTTCTGATTGATATCAATTATGTAGTGAGAGGGCCTACCCAAACTTTCTCTTAAAAGCAAAACTCTGGGTTCAAGTCAGCGATTCATCTCTAAAATCACCCTACAGAGGCCACTTTGCTGTATGTCAAGTCTTCAGGCATGGTCATGTGATGCACTGAGATTACTTCCTCTTTGGTTATCTCCTGGATATGAGCAATCCTCTACTGATGCAGAATGCTGCTCTCTCAATTACAATGAACACCACGGATCAAACCAATTTACCTGTTTTTATAGCTTTGATTAGATGCTGCAGGGTTGAATAATTTATATCCCATATATTTTATATTAGGGTAAGCCAGGACAACCACCCACATCAGTCCTGGGCCCCCAGTGGATCCAGATAGCACCAGGAAGTGGTGGGTGCACCTTCGGCCCCCTGTAAAAGTGATTGGGTAGCCATGATCCCGGTAGAACCTCTTAAACCAAAGGACATATAGATACATCAATTTGTGGGAAGTGGTTAAAGCCCAACTCCAACCAAAATTTTTGTTAGACCACCAGGGTAATTAGCCCTATTGTGCCAACATCCCACATTGATGTAAGAAGAAACCAGATTTGTAACCCCCAAGTTACTCGGGACTTTTGAAGCACCATTGAATGCAGAAATTGATAAAAAATTATGCGATTTTATTATAACAATGTCTAAAAATAGCAAATACAGTCAGCATCTAGGTAGAGATTACTACTACTACTGCTTTTAGGGACAGATTGCAGATCTAATAACATCTCATCCTGCATTACAGAACGATCTGACTGGACTAGGTAGAGTCTACTGCTTAGAGGGACAGATTATTGTTCTAAAATCATCTTCTAGTTCTATTTCATCAGGTTCCTGCTGTTGCTGTAAGGGACAGATTATTGTTCTAAAATCATCGCCTACTCCTATAGGGTCAGGTTCCTGCCGTTGCTGTAAGAGACAGATTATTGTTCTAAAATCATCGCCTACTCCTATAGGGTCAGGTTCCTGCTGTTGCTGTAAGGGACAGATTATTGTTCTAAAATCATTTTACTTCCTTTTGCAGCCCTCTAGCACTTTCCAGGACTTTTTTACAGTAATTTTTGTGCCGAAAAGTTCGGGTCCCCATTGACTTCAATGGGGTTCGGGGTAAAGTTCAGGTCAAGTTCGGTACCGAACCCGAACTTTTTTGCAAAGTTCGGCCGAACCCACTGAACCCGAACATCCAGGTGTTCTCTCAGCTCTAGCCCCAAACCATTTATTAAAATAACTAAAAAATTCACTCACAAAGGAAGCAGTAAATGCACATGTATGTAGCATCCTCTACTTTTAGGTAGGTGCTAGGTGTAAGGATTTTGGTAGGTAAGGTAAATTTAGTCAGGCCTGGCTGTTTTGATCCTGGGCAGGGGAGTGGCCTAGGGAGTGGCTGGTGACTCACAGGCAGTGACACCTCTTGGTAATTTCTTGAAGAAAAGGTGGGGAAGAGAGGTGGAGCTGCCAGAGGTATTTGGGGAGCCCCGACCAATCCCCAACTTGGATTGGCAGGGGGCAGGCCTCCTTAATTACCTGGGGTCAGCCCAGCCAGGGAAGAAAGTTTGGGTGGAAGAACTGGGAGATGGAGCACTAGTTGCGGAGACCTTTGAGGAAGCCCCCAGTCTGGGGGGTGAATTTCAGTCTGGAGGCTTGGGAGTGGAAGGGACCCCTCAGTACGTCCCATGGGGAGTCCTGACCAGGGAGCAGGAGAGAGCAACGGAGTGGTGCTGCTGGGCAAGTATCCAGGAGGGATCCACCAGTGTCGGTGAGTGACACACACCAAGGAATGCTGGAAGAGGCACACCGGAGCAGATTGGGGAGAGAAAGAGAGAGACAGGCTGAGAAGGGTGCAAGAGCCAGCTGGGACTGTGGTGTTACCAGGCAGTGGAATTGGGTCGCTGCAGCCAGGAGGGTTGGCAGGGCCTGAAGTGGGACTGCCTGGGAGCAGTAGTCCACCGTGGCTAGCTAGCACCTTCTTCACTTTTTGCTACATCAGACGGGTCCACGACCCCTGCCTGTAATGGGTGGTTCACCGAGGCCTGGCCAGAGCCAGAGGCAGGCCTCACCATGTGCTAGCTAGGCCTGAGAAATGTTGTGCGAAGAGAGGAAGAAGAGTTAACTGCAAGCAAGATTGTGCTGTAGGAGTAAAGAAGTGTATATACAGGAGTGTATATAAATGGTCCCATTGATGAACTGTTTGATCTGCTGTGCATCCCGTAAGCATCCTATACCCCATCCAAGCCTGTTCTTCCAGACTCTGGATGTGTGGAAAAGAGTGACCGAGGGAAGTGTGACAGGTGAAAAACTGCTTCCAGCAATCCCTGCAGGGGCATGACTACATGTATAATCCTCAGCAATACAGATAAACCTCCAACAAAATGGTGTCCTAGCTCTGCCCAGCGTGATGACGTTAATGTCTGTCCAACATCTTGCGCCCAATTGGCTTTCTCAAAGTGTAAGAAATTAATGTTACACCCAAGCACCCAAAATCCTCTCCAAAGAAAATTTTGAGCAGCTCCATCTCCACATAAACGCACGTACAAACCTAAATGCATGCATGGGCCCACCAACACACAAAAATGTGATTGCACTACACTACACGTTTTACATATTGTTTCACATGCTGGAGCAAGAGCAATAATTCTAGTCCCATTATTCATTGTTAATTCTAAATTGCTGACCTGTGCCTGTTCCATTGCCTACGGGAAATATAGAGTTGTCAAGTCTGTCACCATTTCACTGGCACACACAATTTTAAGGTTTGAAAAGTATTATTCCAAAGCGTTGGGTAATATATTATGTTTGTGTGTCCTAAAATTAGCTTTAGTGTACTTTTTCATAAACCATTGCGCTAATATTGTGTGACATTTTATTTTCTAGGGTTTCTGCTTTCAGAAAATATGTCATGTTTTGTAGGTTTTGTGTAATTTTCAGGCCTAAAATGATTTCTCAAACATGTGTGCAAAAATGCCTCTGGCAGCAAAAAGGTTAAAGGCCTGTGCTGTGCTGCCGTGTAAGTGGTAAAAAAAAAAAAATCCCCAAATCACCCTCATTCCCAGTATCTTCAGGCCCCAGTTATGCCTCACCTACACCATAATGTCAGATACCAAGCCACCATTATTGCACCCAGAGTGCCATATGCTTGTCATCATGACTTTGCACAGAAAGCCATCCCTGCCTCTCTCCACCAGCATATGGAATTACAAGAGGCAGCAGGAGGAATATAGGTAGGGTTGGGGTACCTCCGGGAAAAATGAGGAGTGTTGAGGTGCTGGCAGTGAGGAGAGTTAGGGTTGTGGGAGTGGGGAGGGTTGGTGGCGAGGAGGAGGAAATTTGTGGAGGGTTCAAGAAAGATGTTTCACTCCTCCCCAGTCCAAAAGGAATATTTCAGGGGGGCCTTCTTTCACCGTCCAAGTTGCAGCTCAAAATGCTCCACTCTGAGGAGGTGTTGCAAAGAAACTCTTTGCCACATGTCCTAATAGTGGCAGGATCCCTTGCACTAAAAAGATCAGGGGAAGCTTCATGGGGATAACCTACAGCCATAGGCTGCCTGAACTTCAGCAAGACAAGAGGAAGGGCAGGTTGCAGCAAATAGAGGGGGGAAATTGCACAGTGTGCACTTAGAAGGTGAGTAGTATTAAGGTGCTGACAGTGAGGAGGATTCATTTTTTGGGAAGATTTCAAGAGAGAGGTTTCACCATTCTCAACCCTCTACTAAGGATAAATAATGCAGGGATCTACTATCATCATCCAAGAGGGAGCACAAAGTACCTCCCTGTCAGGCCAGATTTTATTATTTGGCTGTATCCACCGATCTTTGCAAAAACACCTCCTTTGACATTGCTGCCATGCAGAGTCTGGTAGTGTTTATGTTTTTTCTTATTTAAACATTTACTTTTTTTCTCTTTTTTTTCATTGTAAGGTTGGCTATTTTTGTTGTGTTAAGTAAAACACAGGCAGGGACAGAAATGCAACCTTAGCACTTCCTTCAGAAGTTTTTTTTTTTCTTTAGAAGGATTTGCACATTCCTGACCAGAGCACTGCGTTGCTTTATCTGACAATTGCTCGGTCGTGCAACATTCTATCCAAGCAAAATTGATGTCCTTTTTTCCCACAAATAGAGCTTTATTTTGGTGGTATTTGATCACCTCTGAGGTTTTTATTTTTTGCGCTATAAACAAACAAAAAGCGTAAATTTTGCTATTATACATATCTGAAAAAAAATATATAAAAAAACAAATGTATTCATCAGTTTAGGCTGATATGTATTTTTCTACATATTTTTGGTAAAAAAAAATCACAATAGGCATATATTGATTGGGTTGCGCAAACGTTACCACGTCTACAAACTATGGGAATAGATTTATGGCATTTTTATTATTTTATTTTTTTACTAGTAATGGCGGCGATCTGCGATTTTTGTTGGGACTGTGACATTGCAGTGAACAGATTGGACACTTTTGGCACTTTTTTGGGACTAATGACATTTATACAGTTATCCGAGCTTTAAATAGCCACTGATTACTGTATAAATGCCATTGGCAGGGAAGGGGTTAAACTGTAGGGGGTGATCAAGGGGTAAATACTAAAAGAAGGAAGAGTGGAACTGCTGCAGGTGTGAGTAAAGAAATAATCAAATAATCAGGTGCATGGTCCAGTCCGTGGTCCAGGAAGTAGATACACGCAAAGAGATGACCGCACTCCGACTGATTGAAAGTTGCAGTGAATTTATTTGAAGCAAAATTAAAATCCAAAAGGGAGGCAGACAATAGACACATATCCACAAACAGGCAAGGTTAACACGTTTCACAGACTACATGTCCGCTTAGTCATAACCCTAAATCAAAAAGAACCACCAGAACATTTATACCCAATGCAATTTGCTAATACTAATACGAAGTGTAGATGCAGATAATAAATCATTATTCAATGGTTGCCTATTTCAAACTCTGCTGACCGACAGCCCCCCTTCTAACCAGAGAACAAGGGGCCGTCAAACAGCAGTTAAGAGTTAAAACCTCATGTGAATAAACTAAAACCGTATACACACACCGATCGTGTAAACTATATAGTCGGTGTGAGATTAGAGAAGTCTATACAGAGCTTCACAATCATGGGTAAAAAGATTGTAGAGAGGAAAAAAGAAACTCCAATTAGGTGCAAAGATAATGCGGGGAGGGGAAGATTAATTGATTGAATATCAAAACAAAGGTAAAAATGACATCCCATGTGGGATGTACCTATATACATCCTAACATGTCCACATGCAAATTATCTGCATCCAATATATAGAGGACACCACCGAAAAGGGAGCAAAGGTTTCAGAGTATGCATGATTCTAAAAATACATGTGGCAACAGCACACCCATAATGCATGCCCCTTTATCATAGATTTATATTGTGATCTCATAAATTGAATCATTTTAAACAGTTCACAAATGTGTAAATGTCACATATATTCATGCCTACAATATAGAAAAACGACTGCAGTTTCTATGCTCCACCACTGTGCAGTTCTGTAGTTGCCGAAGCATATAGTCATCCCACCGACTTTCTAGAAGGAAAACAATACTGTGGAAATATTGAGTCCATAAAAAATGTATGTAATTAATAGCAAAAGAAATGATCTGGAACAAAATAGCAAACCAGCAAACGGCAGCAGAGCGGTGAAGCCACTCTCCTGTCATACCAGATGGGAATGAAAAAGAGTGGGGAAACAAAGTAACAAATGGGTAAAACTTGTTTAATTATCGTAAGAATGCGATACATCCCACTCAAAATTCATTCCCTCCGGAATTCTGCTACGAAGCCTATGAATCAAGAACACCTCTCTTCTACATAACAGACGAAAAAGGTCTCCCCCACGGGGACCTACAAAAACCTTCTAGATGACTTGTACAGTCATCGAAGTGGTTTTGCCTCTGTGTATGTTGTAAAATGTTGTGCGACATTTGTTGACTTTAAAGTTCTAATATCTGCCAAATGTTCTCTAAATCTGTCATGGAGTCTTCTTGTGGTTCTGCCAACATATTGTGCAGGACATTGGGTACAAATAATGACATAAACAACAAAACTGGTATTACAATTGAAGAATTTCTCAATCGAATACTGTCTGTTGTCCACTACTGAGCAAAAGGAATTGCTGTGAAAAATCTAAGCACAACATGGACAGTCGCGAATTCCGCATTTGTAGTTACCCCTACAATACAACCAAGTAAGAGAGGGTTGTGCATGTTCATTGGGCTGGAAAAAAGCAGGGGACAAAAAGTTGCCAATGGTTTTGGCTCTTTTGGCTACAATGCTGACCCCACTGTCCAGTAATTGAGAACAAGTGGGGTCCATATTGAGCAGTGGAAGATGTTTTCTCACTATTCGCTTGATGTCCTGAAATTCTGCACTGTAACTCAACACTAAAGGTGGACAATTTTTACCCCGTCCAATGGGGGGGACCAAAGCTGTAGATGTATTACCTCCACAAACATTGCCCTTTCCTCCAAACGGTTGATGGAGACGAGTCCTAACATCGTGGATGCTGAGCAAGGATCTCCTGTTTTTTTGTTTTGCTATGTTAAAAGCTCTGTTGAGCATCCATTTGGGGTTACCTCCTAAGACGGAAACGTTCGTACAATCCCCTCGACTCGGCCTCAAAAGCAGCATCACTGCTGCAGATGCGGTGGAGGCGCAAAAACTGTCCAACAGGTATGCCTTTGATGGTATGATGCGGATGTCCTGACTTTGCATGTAAAAGACTGTTTCCTGATAGGGGTTTCCTATATAGACCACATGTCACCCGGCCATTAGCAGCCACCAATTGGACATCTAAAAAGTTAATGGTAGACATATTTGAGATACCTGTGGACCGTAAATTTAAATTGTTGGTATTTAGACGTTCAAGAAAATGATCAAACGGGAATGGATAGTGGCAAATGAGGATCAGATCGTCTATGTATCAAAAATACAATACGATCTAAGTTCTCCAGGGGTTACCATTAGAGTTGAGCGAACACCTGGAAGTTTGGGTTCTGCTGGTCCGTCCGAACTTCAGGACAAAGTCCGGGTCCGGGTCCGGACGGAACCCGAACGATCGCACGGACAACGAACCCCATTGAAATCAATGGGGACCCGAACTTTTAGGCACAAAAATGGCTGTAGGAAAGTCCTGGAAAGCCCCAGAGGGCTGCAAAAGGAAGTAAAATGGGGGTAAGGGTAGGGCAAGTGCCCTACAAAAAAATGGGGACAGGGAAATAACTGTAAATATTTTTAAAAAAATAAAAACATAAAAAAAGCAAAAATGGAGGTGAATGTGGATCATCTTCAAACTGTGTCTGAAAAGTATTAATTAACGGTAGAAGC
Source organism: Glandirana rugosa (assembly GCA_018402905.1). NCBI lineage: Eukaryota > Metazoa > Chordata > Amphibia > Anura > Ranidae > Glandirana > Glandirana rugosa. Next base: position 608,927 of record BLSH010235833.1, on the reverse strand, counting down.
CATATAACTGTTCTAAAATCATCTTCAAACTAGGGCAAGTGCCCTACAAATAAATGGGGATAGGGAAAATAAATTAAAATCAAGTAAAATAACGGGAAGGGGGGTGGATGTGGAGTAGGAGCCTAGAGGTTGACTAGGCCGTGACCGTGGCAGTGTAGGTG
>BLSH010235833.1:591128-601415 GCA_018402905.1 Glandirana rugosa | reverse complement strand
TGAGCAAACCTGTACCGACACGCTACCCACCGTTCACTGCCCCATCACACATCAGTGACCACCGCCTGTCACCCATCAGTGACCACCACTTGTCACCCATCAGTGACCACCACCTATCACCCATCAGTGACCACCGCCAGACACCTGTCACCCATCAGTGACCACCACCAAGCACCCGTCACCCATCAGTGACCACCACCTGTCACCCGTCACCCATCAGTGACCACCACACGTCACCCATCAGTGACCACCACCTGTCGCCCATCAGTGACCACCACCTGTCACCCATCATTGATCACCACCAGACACCCGCCACCCATCAGTGACCACCACCTGTCACCCATCAGTGACCACCGCCTGTCACCCATCAGTGAAAGTCACCTGCCATCCATCGCACAGCCAATCAGTGAACCTCATCTGCCATCCATAGCACAGACCATCAGTGACCGTCACCTGCCACCCGTTGCACAGTCCATCATTACCGTCACTTGCCACCCATCGCACAGCCATGTCCAAACGAGTTTATACCAGTGAGGAGGCATTCCAGATTCTGTCCATGACCAATGAGAGCAACAGGGAGCTCTCATCAGTATCTGATACCCATTCTGATTCCGAAACAGATTTTCCTCCTCCTAAAAGGGCACGTCACTCTGGAAACCAGGCAGCCGCCAGCAACCAGGATCACATTGCCAGGCCAAGTACCAGCGCTGCCGCTAGTAGCTGGGATCACATTCCCAGGCCAAGTACCAGCGCTGCTGCTAGCAACCGTGATCACATTCCGAGGACCAGTACCAGCGCTGCCGCCAGCGATAGGCCCCGGGAACAAATGCCCAGTACCAGCACTGCCACATCACGTACCCCAAGAGCCAGGGCTGCTACACACTTCCCAGAAGGTCTTGCCAACCCAACATGGCTGCCTTCCAGCTCGGGAGCAGCAAGAATTCCCCCTTTCACTGCACAGCCAGGTGTGCAGGTCAATGTCCAAAATTTCAAAGAAATTGTTTTTGTCTCTCTATTTTTGCCCGACACTTTTCTTCAGCTTATCGTGGACCAGACCAATTTATATGCCCAGCAATTTATTTCAAACAACCCCCAATCCTCATATGCCTGTCCATTTGAATGGAGAGATGTCACATTGGAAGAGTTCAAAGTGTTTATGGGCCTCACCATAAACATGGGGATTAAAAAAAAATGAACTAAATGCCTACTGGCCCACCCACCCCATCCACCACGTGGCCATTTATTCTTCCATAATGTCCAGATCCTGATACCAATTGATAATGAGATTCCTTAATTTCCGCGACAACACTCAGTGCCCTCCCCGTAATTATCCAAATTACGATAAATTAAATAAAATTACTCATAAATGTATTTTCCCAGTGATTTCTATGTCCCCGAGCAACATATTTGTGTGGATGAGTATCTGGTACCCTTTTCAGGCCGGCTAGGAATAAAGCATTATATTCCTAGCAAAAAGGGCCAAATATGGAGTTAAATTATGTAAACTTTGTGAGAGAGCCAGAGGATATCTGTATGCATTTAGCATATATGAAGGAAGAGATTCCCAGCTCCAGGCCCCTGAGTGCCCGACCTACATGGGCACATCTGGAAAAATTGTATGGGACCTGGCCTACTCACTGCTCAACAAAGGATACCATATATATCTGGACAATTTTTACACCAGTTTGCCCCTTTTCAAGCATCTTTACATTGTTAAAACCCTGGCCTGCGGAACCATAAGAAAGAATAGGAAGGGCTTCCCACAATCTATAGTGAACAAGAAATTGCGAAAGGGGGAAAGAGCAACGTTGCGATGCAACAAAGTGCTGGCCTTGAGGTGGAAGGATAACCTAAATGTACACATGATGTCCACCATCCATGACGACACCACTGTCGAGGTTCCAAGAAGAAGAGGTCCCATTCACAAGCCAACCTGTGTCCAAGATTATAATCTCTACATGGGGGGGGGGGGTTGGATTTCAATGACCAAATGATTCAACCGTATTTGGCAATAAGGAGGTCCCGGTTCTGGTACAAGAAGATAGCACTTTATCTAATTAATTTGGCCATGTATAATGCCTACTTAATCTTCAATAAATCCACAGAAAATTCAGCTAAACCTAAAACTCACCTAAAATTCATAGAAGAAACTGTCACGTCCCTCATTTATCCAGAAAGCCCCCTCCCCCCCCCCGCAGAAAACCTTCGCTCTGATGCCGTTAACCGACTTCATGAGCGCCACTTCCCGGACAGCATTCTCCCCGTCTGAAACAGGCTGAAGACGCCAAAAAAGATGCAGAGTATGCAGCAAGAGAGGATTCAGCAAAAATACCAGATTCCATTGTCCCCAGTGTCCCTCTGAACCCGACCTTTGCATTGGTGAATGCTTCAGAGTGTACCACACATCCATAAAATATTAGCCCATATATTACCCAATTTTCATCATCTGTGCTGACCATTTTCCATGCATCCCCAAATAACAATGCCACTTACTTCCATGTAAACTGACCCTGGCCTGTTTTTTGACTATGCTTCTGCCTAACATTTGGACTGCTTGCATGTGAACTGACCCTGGCTTGCTTTATCAACTATGCTTCTGCACACTGTTTGGACTGTTTGCACGTGCACTGACCCTGGCCTGTTTTATCAACTACGCTCCTGCCCACCGTTTGGACTGCTTGCACGTGAACTGACCCTGGCCTGTCACCGATTATGCTTTGCCTACCACTTGGACTGATCTATTGCCCTGCTACATTAGTACACAGGGGTCTCACATATGTGAGGGGCACCAGAATTAGTTTTTCTGGACGGATGGAGAAAACAATTTTTTTGTTTACTCCGGGTTTTGTAATTTCCAGATTAGGGACTGCTTGCCCGGAGGCTTTAAAGCGGAGGGTGGGAGAAACCTCTACCCCTGTGCCCCTGTGCACAGGTCTTACCCGAATGAGGCCCTCAGCCTGCTGCTGACTTACTGCCATCATGCCTCTGCTTGCTGCATGACCTGACCACACCTCTGCCTGGTACCTGGACTATGAAAGTAATTAGCTGTAGCAAGAGGCAGCATGTTTATGAAGGGCTGGAGAGCTGTACAGTGAGTGACTTCAGGTAACAATGTACCAGGACCAATATTATGGCTATGCTGGCTGTCTCTGTCTGGACAATTCCCTTGGACAAATGCTTTGGCTGTGATGACAATGTCCTTGTACTAACTATAGACAATATTCCTGCCTGCTGCCTGGTTAACTACTATTGCCGTTGCTAAGCACACCCCTGCCTGCTGCCTGGACCAATGTTCTCCTTGGTGGACACTACTAAAACCACAGGTAATACTTCTTTTTTACCCTTTCCTCAATAGAACATATTTTGGAGCGTAATTCTTGGTATGTACATGCTATTTGATGATGTGTGGTTCTCAGGAAATTATATGTGTAATTTATGCTCCTAGAAAGCCTGATGGTACTATTTGGATGTTGGGCCTCTGTATGTGCCCAGGTTGTGTAAAAGTCTTACAAATGTGGTATCACCATACTCGGGGGGGAGTAGCAGAATGTATTTTGGGGTGTCATTTTTGTTATGTACATGCTATGTGTTTTCATTTTTTTTTTCCACATTTTCCAAAAACTTCTGGAAAAAAATGACATGTTCAAAAGACTCATTATGCCTCATATATTATACGTTGAGGTGTTTGCTTTCCAAAATGTCTTAATTTTATGGGCAATTCCATTGTCCTGGTGCTCCAGGACCTTCAAAAGTGTAATAGGTGTTTGAGAAATGAGATGTGCAATTTATGCTCGTAGAACGTCTGAAGGTGCTAGTTCAATGTTGGGCCTCTGTATGTGGCCAGGCTGTGTAAAAGGCTCACACATGTGGTATCGTCATACTCAGGAGGAGTAGCAGAATGTATTTTGGGGTGTCATTTTTGCTATGTTTTCATTTTTTTTCCCACATTTTCCAAAAACTTCTGTAATAAAAAGAACCGTTCAAAAAACTCATTATGCCTCATATATTATACATTGGGGTGTTTGCTTTCCAAAATGGGGTCATTTTGTGGGCAATTCCATTGTCCGTGTGCTACGGGGCCTTCAAAAGTGTGATAGGTTGTCATGACATTAGATGTGTAATTTATGTCCCTAGAATACCTGATGGTGCTTCCTGCATGTTGGGCCTCTGTATGCGGCCAGGCTGTGAAAAAGTCTCAGACATGTGATATCGCCATACTCAGGAGGAGTAGCAGAATGTGTTTTGGGGTGTAGTTGCAAGTATACATATGCCATGTGAGAGAAATAAGGTATTAATATGACAATTTTGTAAAATAATAATAATAATAATAATCTTCAATTTGCAAAGAATTATGGGAAAAAAATACAACTTCAAAGAACTCACCATGCAACTTACTAAATACCTTGGAATGTCTACTTTCCAAAAAGGGGTTATTTGGGGGGGGGGGGGTATTTGTACTTTCTTGACTTGTTAGGGTCTCAAGAAATTAGATAGGCCTTCAGTACATCAGGTGTGATCAGATCTGATCAATTTTCAATGATTGGCACCATAGTCTGTAGACTCTATAACTTTCACAAGGACCAAATAATATACACCGATTTGGGTTATTTTTACCAAAGATATGTAGCAGTATAAATTTTGGCGAAAAATTAATGAAGAAAAATTACTAATTTGCTAATTTTTTGACAGAAACAAAGAAAAAGACATTTTTAACACAATTTTCAGTCAATTTTTATTCATAGCACAAAAAATAAAAAAAAAACACTAGTGATTAAATACCACCAAAAGAAAGCTCTATTTGTGTGTAAAAAAGGACGCAAATTTCATATGGGTACAGTGTTGCATGACTGAGTAATTGTCATTCAAAGTGTGATAGCGCTGAAAGCTGAAAAAAGGCCTGGACAGGAAGGGGGTTTTCGTGCCCAGTACTGATGCGGTTAAACATGAATTCAAGGCAGATATACATGACACAAACTAATGCAGCTCTGTAAATATTAATACCTCATTAAAGTTACGCAGTGTGAATTTGACCTGGTTATCAGCCTCTTGCAATTCTAGTACAACGGGGCTCAAGTGTAAGAAGAAGAAACCAAATTGGGGTCAATCAGTTTGTGTGCTGACAAGCAGCATGCTGACAGGAGGAGAAATAAAAATGACAGGGAGATGCACTCGCTATGCTGTTGTTTGTACATTAATGTTCAGTCACAGGCAGGTCCATGGCTTAGAGAAAGTTGGTTGAAAGATGCTGGCTGTCATCTAATGATGAAAAATGAATACTGTGTCTGTGTGTAAGGGTGTATGTAAAGTCTGTATGTGTGTGTGTGGGGGGGGGGGGGGCACAGCTCTGCTTCGAAGTTAATATAACAGGAAATGAATATTTAAGTATTTTTTGGTTTTAAGTTTTATCTTGATTTTTTGTGGCTAGTGTTCTGCTTTAAAAGAGAGCTCAGTGTCTAAATTATGTTTTTTTCACTCTGCTTTCCATTAGCATGAAAGCATTGCAGTACTGAAGCTGGTGCAATGCAAGCATTTGGGCTGCGTGTACATTACCAATACAACTGCCCCATCAAAAGCTTATTGAAAGTCTCTGCAGACTCTTCGCCCTCACTCCCAGGGAGCATACAACTTTAATACTCTGATATTAAGATTGAGCTTTCTGCAGCTGAGGGATCTGGTGCTACTAGGTCATTATTTTTGTCATATGTCTGGCATGGGTTGCCTATTTGGCCCAAGACCCTGTTAGTACTTGACGGTTTATTTCTCATCCTGCCATCCCTGTTGCACCAAAGCCAGGTGATCCAGGCACTCACTTAGGAGATGGTAGTTATATGCAAAAGGTCCTAGCAGTAGTCATCCTCTGAGCAATGGAAGAGTTTAATTTGACTTTCCCTGGGGCTGGGATAAAATTGCTGAAGAAGCAGGGCAGTGGTTCTCAACCCTGTCCTCAAGTACCCCCAACAGGCCATGTTTGCAGATTTTCCCTTTTCTTGCACAGGTGCTTTAAATCAGAGTCAATGGCTTGGTATTTTGGACAGCTATTTTATCTAAGAGAAATTCCCAAAACATGGCCTCTTGGGGGTACTTGAGGACAGGGTTGAGAACCACTGCATTAGGGTCAGTCAAACAGGGCCCTGGAAACACCTATGTGGCTGTCAATGTGTGTGTAGTTTCCAACAACCTAAGCTACCCAAAAGCAAGCTGCTCAAAGTGGTGTGTCCCCACTTCTGAAAAAAATTAAAGCTCAACTTAAGCCCAAACTTTTTATCTTGTTTTAGAGTGAGGAAGGATTAGAGTCATTGCCATATTTTTGTTGTCATCTGTGTCCCTACTGGGGAGATTTACTCTGATGTCCTCTGATGGGGACACAAATAACACATTTTTGTAGGATGGGGAAGGGTTGGAAATGTTGGCATTGTTTTTATTTCTGTCTATGTCTTTCTGTCTTTATGATAACCACATTCACCATTTTATTTACAAGTGAAAATAAATTCCCGAATGTGGTCACAAACAGAAATAAAAAGCTAAGGATTTAACTATTCTTCATTCTATCCATAATTATAAACAAAATGTGGCTGTAGTTACGCATTAACAATGAGTGTGTTCTCTGAAAAATATCCATGGCTCGATTATGGCATGGAAGTAAATATGTCATATGAATACAAGGAGGCAGAATTTCTGGAATATGTATTGTATATTCTTATTATTCAGGCATAAAAGCTGACTGGGAATATAGTTTAACACGACTATATTACCAAAGACTTTACTAAGGAACACAGTAATTGAAGCACAGATAATGGAGAACTTATTTAGCATATATTATCATTACAAAATAATGATGCAATTACAAACCATGTACCCTAATGCTGCCTAAAATTTAAAGTGACAGCATGATATAGAACACTCTGATGATACTTCATTTCATATGCTATCAAACCTTTTTTAATTTTTCTTCTTTGATGTGCCTTGGTATGGAGATTTTCTTGAACTTTCTCCCAGAGGCACAACAGGAAGGAGAGAAAATCTCTCCAAAGTAAGGTAAATTCCTATCACTGAAAAAGGTGTTTCCTTTGGGAGGGCGCCCCTCAATTCCTATTCTGGCAACGGCTGTAAAATGTAGCATTTTTCATCTCTTTTTTTTTGTGTCCAGTGGTCAGGGGTGGGCTGATGTAGAGGCAGGAGAAACTCCTGCCTCAGGTACTGTAGTGGGGAGGAAAGCACAGCTTGAAAGTATCCTTTCCTGCCTCTGTGCCAGCAGACTGTCTTATGCACTCTGCTCAAACTTAAAGCCAAGACCCAGGGATTATATTGGGAGAGTTGCTGTACCGATGTTAAAATTGGAGCTCCACTGTCAGTGTGACAGTTGGCCCTGCTCTGTATATGAAGCGCTTCCAGATCATTTTGGTTACCATAAAGTTACTGAAATCCTGGCTTATTATGACCAATGAGTATAGCATGTGTCTAGTTACAATATGCCCATTGCATTAAGTTTTCTTTTCACCAAAGAGTGGTAACGCTAAAACCACAGTAAAGGAGGTTGTCAATTCTGGGAGGGGAAATGCCTGATGGGTTTTACTTCCTCTTTATTACCCTGCAATGTAAAAGCATAATAGGCTTGTATGCATCGCATATTAGCCCATTATGTGGCACTTACCTGCATTGGAAGATGTCCCGCAGTGTCCCCGAAGTAAGAAGTGTCCATCTTCTGCCCCTCTTCCTTCCGGGGGCCGTGATTTCCAGCTGCGCGCGGGAGCCACCAATCGCGGCACGATCTCAGTGAAGGAACGGCACAGAGGCCGTTTCTTCACTACGCATGTGCCCGATGACATCACAGTACACTGTATATCTCCTAAACAGTGCAGGTTTAGGAGATATGCAGGGAACCTACAGGTAAGCCTTATTATATGCTTACCTGTAGGTTAAAGTGGTTGTCAAGGGTTGACAACCACTTTAAAAGGACAAAGGCAGAGAGTGATTTTTCTAGCTAATATATAGATATCAGTAACGATCTGACATTTTTTAATAATACACTTCAAGCTTTTTTTTTACAGAAGGAAGAAGCCTTCTGATACCAAATAAACCCCAAAATAAATATATATATATATATACACTATATTACCAAAAGTATTAGGACGCCTGCCTTTACACGCACATGAACTTTAGTAGCATCCCAGTCTTATTCGTTAGTTCATAGGGTTAAATATTGATTTGGCCCACCCTTTGCAGCTATAACAGCTTCAACTTTTCTGGGAAAGCTGTCCACAAGGTTTAGGAGTGTGTCTATGGGAATATTTGAACATTCTTCCAGAAGTGCATTTGTGAGATCAGGCACTGATGTGGACAAGACGGCCTGACTTGCAGTCTCCACTCTAATTCATCCCAAAGGTGTTCTATCGGGTTGAGGTCAGGACTTTGTGCAGGCCATTGAAGAGTCCATAGGGTTCAATATTGAGTTGGCCCACCCTTTGCAGCTATAACAGCTTCAACTCTTCTGGGAAGGCTGTCCACAAGGTTTAGGAGTGTGTCTATGGGAATATTTGAACATTCTTCCAGAAGTGCATCTGTGAGATCAGGCACTGATGTGGACGAGAAGGCCTGGCTCACAGTCTCCACTCTAATTCATCCCAAAGGTGTTATATCGGGTTGAGATCAGGACTTTGTGCAGGCCAGTCAAGTTCCTCCACTCCAAACTCACTTAACCATGTCTTTATGGACCTTTATTTGTTCACTGGTGCCCAGTCATGTTGGAACAGGAAGGGGCCATCACCAAACTGTTCCCACAAAGTTGGGAGCATGAAATTGTCCACAATTTCTTGGTATGCTGATGCCTTAAGAGTTCCCTTCACTGGAACTAAGGGGTCAAGCCCAACTCCTGAAAAACTATTCCCCCCCCCCCCCCTCCACCAAATGATTTGGACCAGTGCACAAAGCAAGATCCATAAAGACATGGCTGAGGAACTTGACTGGCCTGCACAGAGTCCTGACTTCAACCCGATAGAACCTTTGTAATGAATTTGAGGTCCTTCTCGCCCACATCTGTGCCTGACCTCACAAATGCGCTTCTGGAAGAGTGGTCAAACATTCACATAGACATACTCCTAAACCTTGTAGACATCCTTACCAGAATAGCTGAAGCTGTTATAGCTGCAAAGGGTGGACTAATGCAATATTGAACCCTACAGACTAAGACTGGGATGCCACTAAAGTTCATGTGTGTGTAAAGGCAGATGTCCCAATACTTTTGGTAATATAGTATATATATATATATATATATATATATATATATATACAGTACAGACCAAAAGTTTGGACACACCTTCTCATTCAAAGAGTTTTCTTTATTTTCATGACAATGAAAATTGTAGATTCACACTGAAGGCATCGAAACTATGAATTAACACATGTGGAATTATCTACATAACAAAAAAGTGTGAAACAACTGAAAATATGTCATATTCTAGGTTCTTCAAAGTAGCCACCTTTTACTTTGATTACTGCTTTGCACACTCTTGGCATTCTCTTGATGAGCTTCAAGAGGTAGTCACCTGAAATGGTCTTCCAACAGTCTTGAAGGAGTTCCCATAGATGCTTAGCACTTGTTGGCCCTTTTGCCTTCACTCTGCGGTCCAGCTCACCCCAAACCATCTCGATTGGGTTCAGGTCCGGTGACTGTGGAGGCCAGGTCATCTGGTGCAGCACCCCATCACTCTCCGTCATGGTTAAATAGCCCTTACATAGCCTGGAAGTGTGTTTGGGGTCATTGTCCTGTTGAAAAATAAATGACGGTCCAACTAAACGCAAACCGGATGGAATAGCATGCCGCTGCAAGATGCTGTGGTAGCCATGCTGGTTCAGTATGCCTTCAATTTTGAATAAATCCCCAACATTTATAAGGCAAGAAATCACACTTATTAAACCTGACAGGGCAGACCTGTGAAGTGAAAACCATTTCAGGTGACTACCTCTTGAAGCTCATCAAGAGAATGCCAAGAGTGTGCAAAGCAGTAATCAAAGCAAAAGGTGGCTACTTTGAAGAACCTAGAATATGACATATTTTCAGTTGTTTCACACTTTTTTGTTATGTAGATAATTCCACATGTGTTAATTCATAGTTTTGATGCCTTCAGTGTGAATCTACAATTTTCATAGTCATGAAAATAAAGAAAACTCTTTGAATGAGAAGGTGTGTCCAAACTTTTGGTCTGTACTGTATATATATATATATATATATATATATATATATATATATATATATATATATATATATATATATATATATATATGTCATGT
>BLSH010235833.1:563534-589117 GCA_018402905.1 Glandirana rugosa | reverse complement strand
AACTCTGGTTCTGTCATCTCATTTTTCACTGGTGAGACCCGAAGTTGTTTTATAGTCGTAGGTCGTTCTTCTTTTTCCTTGTTACGACCTATCGTTCTGTCGTGTGAGATTAAAACCATCGTATTTATAATAACACCTCACGTACAAGAAAACAATTTCTTCTAATTAACAATAGTTTAACAATACCTATTTCAAGGTGAAATTCCCGAGTGAAATCTCCAATCAAGTCTATAATTCACAAATTACAATTCACAACCCCATCCCCAAGTCTCAATACCGCGTTAAAATACTAAATTGGTGAAGTCGGGGCCTTCCTACAACGTCGCACGACCGCGCAATTGTCCGTTAAAGCAACGCAGTGCCGAATCGCAAAAAGTGCTCTGGTCCTAAAGCTGCAAAACCTTCCGGGGCTGAAGTGGTTAAATCATAAAATTGCGCCATAACTCTGAACCCCTACCCCAACACTTAACATTAAACACTTAATATCTGAACTAACCTCTAAAGTGAGCCCTTAAAGTGGAACTTTATCCATAACAATTTGATAACAATTAATCTTCTTTAACAAAAGAACATGCACTCCACAATAATATTTATGCTACCAAAATTAGAGTGTGCTGTCTTGCTATCCAGCATTGTTCCTTTTTCTTCTTGCTGGATGCTGATATTTTGTTGAAGCCCAGAGTGGTCACTTTTTACTCTACTGTCTTGGTCTCAAAAACCATATGTCACTTTGTTCAATCAAAATATGTACATTTCCAACCTCAAATGTATGTCTTGGCTCAGTTAGAGAGGAAAGCTGACAGAAGCTTTACAATACTGAAGTTCACAGATCTGTCAGTGAAGAAGGAAGAGAATATCAGGGAGATAAGAGAAGACACTACCCTTGTAGGTTTAACTCTTTTGTGTCTCCCTGGCAGCAAAATTTGTTCTGTCATCTCTCCTGCTTTCTTTTCTTCCTCCCTTTTCTGTGTTCCCTCAGGACTGTCTGTGTCATTCCTTTTGCATTCTTCCCCCTTCACAAATCTTAAAGCTGTCAGCTGATCTCTCTCTAGTGACTCTGATTTTAGGTACAGTGCCGAGAATAGAGAACAACTGACCTAGCTCCCAACTGTCCCTGATTTTGAAGGACTGTCCCTGGTTTAGAGCAATGTCCCTCTGTCCCTCATTCCTCTTCATTTGTCCCTCATTTTGGTCTGATGCATATACCTATCAAAAAGTGTTTTACAATGCTAAACCTTTCATCCAATTTCTAAATTGCTGCATTTTTTCTTTAAAAGGCCAATATAAAGGAATAGAAGTGGTAAAAAAAGCACTTGTCGATTTAATTAATAATTTTTTTTATAATTCTCCTTTAAGGGGGCATGGCAGGGGGTGTGTTCTATGCCTACATACTTATGCTATTAGGTGTCCCTTGTTCCCATCTCACAAAGTTGGGAGGTGTGCAACTGAGCATGTGCAGAGTGAAACAGTGCATTATTGGATTTTAACCACTTTCCGCTCTTAGAACGTCATATGACTTGATGACATATGAGTTTCAGTAGTTATACCAGGTTGATACCTGCACCTGCAGGCATGATCCCAGTATCAAAATTTTCATCCAGCCCTTCTCTTCAACGTAGAAATGATTCAAGTGTCTATAGAGACATTCAATCACTTCTATAGGCACTCTAACTGGCAGCATCCTGTGGACTGAACAGGGAGAGGGGAACTGATGTTGTTCCTCCCTTTCTGTGAGATCAAAAACTGGACGCGATGAGGATTTCCTCACTTCTGGTTTCGGTTTAATGTTTACTAGCCATTACCGGGTCGTACAAGCATCTGATAAAATCAATCTCAATTTGATCAGATGCTTTGGAGGCCAGAGGAAACATATGGGGTTTAATAGACCTCGGATCTCTCCATAAAGAGGACATGTCATGGCCCGTGCTATCACAAGGGATGTTGTTCATCCCTTGTGATAGCAAAAAAATTGATTGATTGATAAATTAAAGGGAATGTAAAAAAAAAGTAAAATAAACAATAAAGTAAAAAAACGCTAAACAGTCCCCATCCCCTCGTACTCATGCGCAAATGTGAAAGTATACATAAGTCCCACAGGTAAGGTAGTGCTGCGAATGTCAGAGCCAGAGCAATCATTTTAGCTCCAGACCTCCTGTGTAACTCTAAACTGGTAACCTGTAAAGCGTCGCCTATGGAGATTTTTAGGTATTCTAGTTTGGCACCATTTCATGGGCGTACGCAATTTTAAAGTGTCACATGTTTCATGTCTTACTTTGTCCAAACAATCGGGTATTATATTGTGTCTGCGTGCATTAAAATTCATTAAATTGTATTTTTTCCAAAAGATCTACGTTTAAAAAAATACCGTGTGCCATAAAAAATTGCCACATTCACCAGTTTATTCTCTAGGGCTCTGCTTAAAAATATATATCATGTTTCTAGCAAAAAAAAAAAAGATGATTTTTACATGTACAGTATCTTTTGTTGCCAGCGGCTTAGACATTAATGGCTGTGTGTTGAGTTATTTTGAGGGGACAGCAAATTTACACTGTGATACAAGCTGTACACTCAATACTTTACATTGTAGCAAAGTGTAATTTCTTCAGTGTTGTCACATGAAAATATATAATTAAATATCTACAAACATGTGAGGGGTGTACTCACTTTTGTGAGATACTGTATGACAGTAAATTGGCTTGGATGGCAAGAGGTTAAACAGTATAGCCACTTATTTCTAATGTTCTATATCTACAAAAGAGGCCTAAAGTGAGTTATCAGGACTTAATGTTCTGACTAAAGTTTCACTTTAACACTTAGGGCCCATTCACACTATTTGCATTGAGATGTGCTGTCCAGGGTTGCCTTTTGTGGGTTCATACCAATTGGTTGTGGTGGGTTGCGCTATAAAAGGTACCACTGTGTAAATAGAACACTTAAGGCCTCATACACACGGGCGTATCTAAAAAAATAAACAAAACGTCGGGTCCGACGTCAAGGAAAAAAAGTCGACGTTTTTCGGCGTTATGCATTGGCGTTTTTGAGCGTTAGTGAGCGTCGGCGTCAATAGGCGTTTTTTAAAAAAAATCATCCCTCTGCTATTTTTCAACCTAAAAATGTTGGCGTCAAAAAACGCCGGAAAACGCCCGTACAATATTAGGTGGCGTCTGTTGGCGTTTGTTGGCGTTTGTTGGCGTTTTGTGGCGTCGGCGTCAAAAAACGTCAAAATGTTACAGCCTCAGAACGCGATAGCCATGGGTTCTACTTTCTGCTCACTAACGCCGACGCCACCTACAGCTCAAAAACGCCGACGTTTTTATGGGGCCATTGACTAACATGGAGAGCTGCAAAAAACGCCAGAAAACGCCGGCGTCAAAAAACGTCCATGTGTATGAGGCCTTAAGGTGCAATTAAACAACCATTAACTGTGTGTCTTAAGCTGGGTATACACACCGAGATTTTTTTTTTTTTTTCATTTAACCTGTGGGTAAAACAAAAAAACTTGACAAATCCCCACTTCAACAGAAGCAATGTGGATGCAAGGATCTCTCCTGCTATGTTATTGTATTCTGACATCCCAAACGCCCCCCCATCCCCCCCCACCCGCCAGAATACACTGATCAGCGCTTGCAGCCAGTGACTGCGAGCACTGAATGGAATGCTGGTTTTCCAGCATGACCGTTCAATCTGCTGAACAAAGAAGAGTACAGGCATACCGAAAGTCCTGCTGAACTGGCCGACTTTTGGTGCGTGTGTACCCACCTTTAGATTTGGTCATAGACAACTATTGGGTTAATTTACTACGGCAAATAGGCTGTTCACTTTGAAAGGGAAGTTACATTTTGCAAGGGACTCATGCACAGAGTTTAGTGGATGTGATACAATATTACTTTGCAAAGAATTCCCAATCACATGCAAGGATAATAAAAGAAATACATTTTTTGTCCCTTACGGTCTTCCTCAGGGAATGTTCGTGACTGACAAATCAGCAAGCTCTCTAAAGTGCAAAAATACTGTAAGCATCTGTAAAAAGGAAAAAGAGACAACAAATACAATATATCATACTGTTGCATTACACTTGCATAATTATAATTTACAAGAAAATACATCTTTCATGATGTTGGGGGTCCACAGACGGACAGAAAAGGATAAAGGAGCAACAGAGTGATATATTGTATTTGTCGTCTTGTTTTCCTTTTTATGCATACTTACTGTATATTTGTACTTTAGAGAGCTTGCTGATTTGCCAATCACTGCCATCATCCTGAGGAAGACTGTAAGGGTCTAAACGTGTTAGGGCACTGGATTTATGCAATCAAGACTACTGTGTCATGATTTACAAATTATTTTTATTTCTTCAATGTGTTTGATACAATTTTATTTCCCCTGGAATGTAATCTAAGGGGTGATTCTTAAAATGTTTCCAATAAATACTTGATTTTATAATTTATATATCTGTCTCATACTTCGCTGGTATCCCAAAGTCCCTCGGTTGCACCCCATGTTTCCCTTGTGGATCTTATTACTTGATTTTGGGACTGATACCTAATCTTGATGAGGTTTAGCCACACAACTGATATACAAATAGAGTATCACAAAAATGTGATGGGAAACCTCTCCAAACCTCTTCTTGACACCTATTGTCTTACTGTTTGTTACTGACAAGGTCATGATGTGAGGGTAAATCCTGTTAGAAGGGTCATAGCAATAAAAGCCTAGCAGAACATCCATCCCTTCCCTGATATGTCCAAAGCCTAGAATGTTTTAGGTTTGTATTATATAAGAAAGAGTCTGGAGAATAGTGAAAATGTGTACTCGGAGTAATTGATAAAGGATAAGAGTTTTTCCTATGGTTTTATTAGATCAGAATTCTTCTATAGTCAAGACCAGAACATTTTAAGTTTGATATAGCCTGCACATGAGACATCAAGATATCATTCAGCCAATGTATTTGGTCATTGGAACAACTGTTGAAACACAAACTTATTTTGCGGGCAGACAGGAGATTCCAGTCTAAATCAGCTGCAAGACAATAGAGTTACATAAATGTTAACCGAATGCTGTAACCTAGACATAGTGTTTTGTCATTTAGAGAAAGTATAGCTAATGTAGACTTGAGCGCTTTAAAAATTGCAGAACTTCACCAGACAAAACGAGAGTGGTTATCAACCTTGCATGACGAGCTTGAAGTTGTGGTAAATTTTTTTGTCTTTATCTGTACCTTGCAGATTTTGTTGTTTCCCCTTTCTCAAAGGCACACATTTGACTGTCTGCAGTGGCTGTCTGTATCTTACCATACAATGGAGATGTTGTGGTTACTTCTGAGAAAAGCTTGATATTTGATGTTCCTAAATGGACAGCAGGAAATCTCTTATCACTTATCAGACGCATCCTATTTGGTAAAATAGCTCACCTTGTATTCTCTCAGCACACATATTAAAGATGACAAAATAAGAAATTCAGGGCTGATATACATCTTCAGAATGACTTTAGACTACCAGGTGTGAATCCTCAAATGATTTGATTGTCACAATAATTTTGGCCTTGTCATTTAACAACCTGCTAAACATACACACGCACGCATGCACGCACGTGCGCACGCATGCATATTTTTTGTCTGGGTTTTTGGCGTGTTACTGTACCTTTGTGCATTTCTATATATGCCCCATAGTTTTGCGTTAGGGACCACACCATGCAGAGATCCATTTGCACAGCAGTGCGGCCTCAACATAAATTTGCAAATTATGAAATAAAACTTCTGTTTTTAACCTGAGTATTCAGGACAATTTAGTTGGGGTATTTTTTTTTCTAGCTAGCTTTAAAATGTCCTGGAGATCACTTGTGTATCATCTTATATATTGCCTTACCATTTGCAACTTTTACATTTTTGCTAGTTTCAAATTGTTCCAAAGGGCTGCTGCTATTTGAAAAAATAAAAATAATATATATATATATATATATATATATATATATATATATATATATTTATATATATATATATATATATATATACATTCAACTGGTATTGGTAGTGGTAAAACTTTGCCCTACACTTTTATTTAGCAAGGCATCAGACAGTTTTCAATACAAAAGGGTTTTGTACAGCAAGTTCATAACACTAAACAAACAAAATACCTGCTCGCCCATACTATTAACTAAACTCACACCTTGTAGTGTCCTAGCTAACAGGCTGTCCCCTTAAAAGGTTCCCCAAAACAAACAGGCAGCACTTGTGCCTTCCAAGTGTTCTGTCAGAACTCAGCCTTTTCACCCAACAGAAAGTGATCACATCAGTGAGAGCATGAGAGAAGGCAGTAGAACCTCAAGCATCAGTCAGCTCACATATGTAAAAGTCTGTGGACATCTAAGACTACTTATGTGGTCTACTGGCCTACCAGGTTAGATTTGGACCTAAGAATGAACATTTTATCCCACTCAAAGTATTACAAAGCTGCACCGCACACTGAGCAAAGAACCTAAGCGCCAAGAGCCTGTGAGAGCGTAGTTTGGGCATTGTGCATGTTGGCAGAACAAAGTGAGGTGTGAAATAATCACATATTAGTGGTCACTTCAAGAAAGGTTGGAGTGTCTTCCCATCCCTGGATACTGCCATGTGATTAAGGTAGTCTGAAGGAACTGGATTCCTTGAGAAAGATGTGCGTGACTTCCCCAAGTGAGCCTGGAAACTGAAGGCAAAATGGCTGCTTATCATGCAGATAATATGTGTCATTCTGAGGGGTTGTTTCGGCAACCCTGAGTATTCAGTCTCTGAGTACTGTATGTGAGCTTGGGCACACTGTGTCATGTGAAGGCTCCCACTGATGGAAAGTGTCTTTATTCTGAAGTTAAAACCATATCCTCTGAAATGGTCTGTAACATAAAGAGAAAGTGTAGTCACCACAGCTTATGAGAACATCACCTGGCTGGGTGACCATAATGTCTGAGGATAGCTTTACTCAGTGCTGAGATAGATGGCCCTATAGATTTGCATCTAATCTTATGATAAGCTGCTTACATTATGCAAGCTGAAAGCTCTATATTCAGTGACTCATATTTCATATCCTCAACATTTTGAGATGGGAACTGGCTTTTGAAATATACATACTTGCCAACAGTCCCGAATTTCCCGGGACATTCCCAGGATTTAGACCATTTTCCCGACCTTAACGTTTCCCGGGAAATTTACTTTTTCCCGATTTTTAATTTTATATTTTTTTAAAACATTTTTTGCCACCGGCCGCTACGGGTCGGCGGCCGGCACTAAATTGACTCCGCTGCCATTTTGAAGAAGACCAGCTAAGGAAGAAGCAAGAGGCAGAGCCCAAGCTCCGCCTCTTGGCTCTTCCCTGCTTGCTCCACGAGCTGGTCTTCTGGCAGGGAGATGAGATTAGCCAGCGCGTCCCAGTGCACCTCGGCAGGTCACTGGAATGCAGGAATTCAAAGACAGGGACACAAACTGGGACCACCCCCCCATGGGACATAGAAGGACCACCATCCCCTCCCAGGGACACAGAGGGTCCACCATCCCCCCAGGGACACAGAAGGACCCCCATATACCACCAGGGACACAGAGGGACCCCCATCCCCCCAGGCACACAGAGGGACCCCATCCACCACTGGGGACTCAGAGGGACCCCCATGTCCCCTGGGGACTCAGAGGGACCCACTATGTCCCCTGGAGACTCAGAGGGACCCCCATGTCCCCTGGGGACATAGAGGGACCACCATGTAAACTAGGGACACCGAGGGACCACCATGTCCCCTGGGGAAACAGAGGGACCACCATGTCCCATGGGGACACAGAGGGACTATCATCCCTCCAGGGACACCCCCTCAGGGAGACAGAGGGACCACCATGTCCCCCAGGGACACAGAGGGACCACCATGTCCCCCCGGGGACACAGACGGACCACCATGTCCCCCCGGGGACACAGAAGGACCATCATGTCCCCTGGGGAAGCAGAGGGACCACCATGTCCCATGGGGACACAGAAGGATTACCATCCCCCAGGGACACAGAGGGACACCCCCCAGGGAGACAGAGGGACCACCTTGTTCCCCCGGGGGAAACAGAGGGACCACCATGTCCTCTGGGAAGACAGAGGGGCCACAATCCCCCTGGAAAGACAGAGGGATCACCATCTCCCTGGGAAGACAGAGGGACCACCACCCCTCCCCCTGAGGAGACAGAGGGACCACCATCTCCCTTGGGGAGACAGAGGGACCACCACCCCCCTCTGGGGAGACAGAGGGACCACCATCCCCCCTGGAGAGACAGAGGGACCACCATCCCCCCTGGGGAGACAGAGGGACCACCACCCCCCTGGGGAGACAAAGGGACCACCATCCCCCCTGGGGAGACAGAGGCACCCATGCATCTGGTGACAAGTGACACGCTGCATCTGGTGACAGGCAATGTGGCAAGTGACACGTTTGGGGCTCCCACTGATTCTATATTATGGTGAGTTGAACTATTTCATTTTATACTACAATGTAATAGAAATAATGCGCTTCAATCAACCTGACACCATACCAACCATGGTGCCGGGATGATTGAAGCGCTAACACCAGGTATTTGGCGTATATTTATCTGCTGATTGTTAAACGTTCTGGAATACACATATTGCTATTGTGGTGAAGGATCTGGGCCTGCTGTCCCTCCATCCTGACTTCTTTCCTTTTCTCTCCTTCCCTCCCTATTTCTTTCTTTCTTTCTTCATCCCTCATTCATCTCAGACTCGGACCACTCCCCCTTCGAGCCATGCCCTTCAAGCCACGCCCGCCATTCAGTTAAGCCACGCCCATTTTCCCAGCGGCGCCACATTTTTTAATTTCCCACTATGTCACGCCTCCAAAGTAATGCCCTACCCCCTAATTATATTACGTCCCCGCCCCTCAGACAAAAAAGTGTCCCTATACATTTTTTGTCAATGTTGGCAACTATGAAATATAGCAATGCAGCAATTTAGAATTTGGATGAAATGTTTAGCACTCTGATATACTTTCTGAAAGATGAATAGTTCATTTTATATACAACTAAATAGACCAAACCGAAATGAAGGACAAATGAGGAGGAAAGATGGACAGAGTAAATTTGTTCCAAATCAGGGACAGTCCCTCAAAATCAGGGACAGTTGGGAGCTATGATATTTTGAAGTACTCTATAAAGTAGGGCTGAATAGCTGGGGGCCTTCAGGCCCGATTTGGTTCTGTAATGTTTCCTTGTTGCAGATATTTTTGCAGGAGGGGGTAAAGCCTCAATGTGTGAGACGTGACATCAGAAAATTTCCTATTTCACACATCTCTGTTCTTTCCCCACTGTGCATGACTAAGCATGTATATATGTTTGAGTGCATTTGTGAGTATTAGAGCAACAATATGTATGAGGGATTGTATATGCACCTGACTGGATATAAGTGAGAGTGTCTGTGTGTTTGTCTGTGATGTTTTCCTGCTAAAGTAATGTGTAAGGGCTTACAGGTAATACTTTTATAATAATTATAATTAATTTTACATGTAGTGCCCCCATAGTGAATAGGTGCTTAGGTGATAGATTTTTGCTAGGAAAGGCACATTTATTCAGGCCTGACTGTTGTGCAGGCCTGAATGTTTTGATTTGGGCAGGGGAGTGGCCCAGGAAGAGCTGCAGACAGAGAGGAGAACCCCTTGGTTACTCCTCCCCTTTCTCATTTAAAGTCCCATTTGCTCTTCTCCTTTGTTTCCAGAAGGTTCTGGAAAACGGGATAGGAGAGGAGGTGGGACATTCTGAAGTATGTTAATTAGCCCTGACCAATCCCCAACCTAGATTGGCACGGGGCAGGCCTCCTTAAATACTGTGGTCTGCCCAGCTGAGGGAGGAGAGTGTTGGGTGAAAAGAGTGGAGATGTAGCAGAGGTTGCGGAGGCCTTCCCTGGGGAGCCCCCAGTCTAGGGGGAGACCTTGAGGCCTAAGAGCTCGGGTGCAGCCAGGAGGAGAGAGATATATCCTGGAGGAGCACAAGGGAGCAGGAGAGAACAGAGAGGCTACAGGAAAGACTCTTTAAAGGATCCACCAATGTCGGTGAGTGACATACCCTGGGAGCTGGAGAAGGTGGACTGGAGCAGGCTGGGAGGATACAGTGGACAGTCTGTGGAGGTCAGAGGAGCCAGTCAGGGAAGTGGTGTCACTGGTCAGAGGAGCAGGCTGAAGCAGCCAGGAGGGCTGAGGTGTCTGGAAGAGGATGGGCTGGGAGCAGAAGTCGAACCCTAGCTAGCACCAATGTCCGGAGGTCCTACCAGCCAAAAACGCAGGTCTCACCATGTGCTAGCAAGGATGGAAGAAGATGTCAGAGACCTGATAAAGTCCCTTTTGGGTCTCCCTGGAGAGAAGCAAGTGTTGTGCAGGAGGAAGTTTGAGAAGAGTAACATTCAGCAAGTGTCAGTGATGGAGGAAGAAGGAGTGTAAATACGGAGGTGTATATAGACGGCCCCATTTCTTGTTTTATTGGGCATCCCGCAGTCACCCCTACCTCATCAAAGTTTATTCCCCTAATAAACAAAAAAAACCAAAGTACCAGCCTATTCCATGACTCAGGGTGAAAAGAAATGTGTGATTAAGGGCAGAGTGACAGGTGGACCACATCAACCAGCCACCCCTAAGGGGGCCAGTTGTTACCCCTAGAAACCACAAGAGAAATGAGCCAGGGAACTATATTTGTTCCATTGTTAGTGTGGACTGAACTCGAGGAAGGACTGCTAAATAGTAAAATTCTTACAAGTGTGCCATTGTCCATAGTAACCAGCGGGAGCGGTCACCAATTGCTGCTCCTGCTTGCCCAGTTGCTCCAACCGGCGCTGGGGCGGACACTTGCATTATCCTGCAATTCAGTGACTTTGTTACCATGTGCCGTTACCCGTGGAAACCACGTCGGGCGATCACGCCCATGGATTACAAATATGTCCAGCGATCTGCAAATGCTGGACATCACGCACTGGATTACAAATATGCCCAGCGCTCTGAAAAATATGGGCATCTTGAACTTTTTGCTCCAACTCCTGCTAACAATAAAGTATGCCTGGGACTGTTCTTGTTGTTGAGGGGAGAGACTTTGTTAGAAGTGTGCTTTCCAGCGAAACAGTGTGGCTACTACAGATTACTGTTGCTACCTGCAACCACCAGTAAGGGCAGCAAGTCTGGACAATTTCTGCTAGTGTCGGCATGTTTGCAAAGTTTCATCCTTCACACAAGGGGTTACAGCAGCGTGACCCGCAGCAAGCCTGCGTATCAGGACTTTGGCGCCAGCTCGTCTGGTTACGTGGGGGCGGCGCCACGCCCTGGAAGAGACACAACGCTTGCAGCTAACAGCAGACACCAATAGGAGGAAGATGACGGAATGTGGATATACTTTACCAGTGCTGACCTGGTTGCCAGGCAGGCCAGAGCGGACCCTAGTTGATATCGGGGTTCGACTGGAGCCTTGCAGGGGACTCGCCCTAGGAGTGATAGAAGGGGCAGAACAGCTGTGCCTGTTATGCCCGGCCTGCCAGATCCCTACAGCGGAGGTCACTGCCTGGGCCCGGTGCAGCCATTGTGACAAACCACTCACCTGGCTGGTGTCAGTACTGCAGAAGCCACGCTACTACACAATGGACCTGCATTCAGGGCTGTGTCATCCGCAGCCGCGGAAGTCTTGGAGGGTCAGAGAGGGCCTGGAGTCATCGCCTAAAGGCAGGGTAGAGTTACGGCCTGGTGACTCCCTTGTGAATAAAGAGGACATGGGAGAAGAAGCAGCGGAAGCCTGTGACCTGGCCAGGGACCTGATACCTGTAAGTACTGCAATGCAGGAATCAGTCAAAGTCCCTGATGTGCAGGTCGGATTTGAGTCCCTTGCCATCACCATCCAGAGAGAGCAGCTGCCAAAGAGAGATGTTATCTCAGATGAGCAGGATGGGGAAGGCGAAAAAAAGGGTTATAGATTTGGGCTCCCCCAGAATGCAGCATGAGTTGGGGTCATTAGAAGAGCTAGTAGAATGGTCTTCTCCGGGGTCAAGTTCAGAGGAAGAAGAGGAGTGGGAGACTGGGGAGTCAAACATCCAGGGAACTTCTCTGATATCTGAGCTAGAACCCACCGTGACACCTGAACCCACTGCAGGAGCCCTGATCCATTTACAGCAGCTGTTTCTACGCAAACCATCCACTACCCAGACCAGGGCACCCACCTACCAACAATGGGTGACAAGATCACCAGATATTGATGTTCTTCCCGAGTGAGGAAACCCCAGAGAACTGCTGGGACTGTCTAGCTTTCAAAGGGAATTGCAACAGAGGGTAGCCTTGGAGTGGGATCTGGACTTACCATATGTTCCACCCCGAATAATGGCCATCGTGGAGAATTTAAGAGAGGAATGGGAAGATAACATAGTTTGGGACTTTCTGCATGTTCCGAGGCTGCAGAGAGGGTCATATGGTGTGTTGTGGACCCAGTTCCTTGACATAAAGAAGGAATGGCGGCTTGGAAGACCTATTTACAGAGATAGAGTACTGGTGGTTAAAGTGGGTCGGCTGACCCAATGTTACTCTATCTACAGGGAAACAGAAGGAGGGGTCCGAAGACGGTTGTGGGATCCCCTGTACTATGCGTGAAGAAGGACTGTGTGGAGCCAGTTTGAGCATAGATCCACCACTATGACTCTTGAAGAGTACAGCGTGGTTTTTGTTGTTCTTTTTTTCCCCTAACTTGGCAGAGATTTGGCTCATTGAAAGGACGTTGGGATGAGGTGTGTTCTGCCCTTTCAAAATTTCTTCAGAATCTGTTTGTCCGGGGAGGAGCCCCTCCCATCAGGAACTCTGAGAAAGACCTCAATTATTTGCCCTTTCTTTCCCTTTACTGCTTCTGTCAGTGGGATCTAACCCCTCACTGACAGATCAGACAGGAAAAAGAAGTGTATTGCCAAATACTGTTGTTGCTCGGCTTGGAGGTTTATAATGCCCTTCCAGTTGACCTGTGTTCTGTTTGTCTAGTTGATTTGTAGTTTAGTTGTTGTTTATTCTCTTAGGATCCCTGGAATGGGGCGGCTGTCCATTCCCTTCCATCGAGAGTAAACACATCTTCTCTACTACTATGTGAGCAGAGTACTTTACTTACAGGAGAAGTGCTCTGGCTCAGAAACTGTGTACGATGTATGCTGACAGCTGCAGGCACCTGTAGTTAGGCCTTCTGAGATGTACAAATGTAAGTAATCTGCATAGAGTATCCAGTATCTCACAAAAGTGAGTACACTCCTCACATTTTTGTAAATATTTTATTATATCTTTTCATGTGACAACACTAAAGAAATGACACTTTGCTACAATGTAAAGTAGTGAGTGTACAGCTTGTATAACAGTGTAAATTTGCTGTCCCCTCAAAATAACTCAACACACAGGCATTAATGTCTAAACCTCTGGCAACAAAAGTGAGTACACCCCTAAGTGAAAATGTCCAAATTGGGCCCAACGTGTCAATATTTTGTGTGGCCGCCCTTATTTTCCAGCACTGCCATCACCCTCTTGGGCATGGAGTTCACCAGAGCTTCACAGGTTGCCACTGAACTCCTCTTCCACTCCTCCATGATAACATCACTGGGCTGGTGGATGCTAGAGACCTTGCGCTCCTCCACCCTCTGTTTGAGGATGCCCCACAGATGCTCAATAGGGTTTAGGTCTGGAGACATGCTTGGCCAGTCCATCAACTTTGCCCTCAGCTTCTTCAGCAAGGCAGTGGTCATCTTGGAGGTGTGTTTGGGGTCGTTATCATGTTGGAATACTGCCCTGCGGCCCAGTCTCCGAAGGGAGGGGATCATGTTCTGCTTCAATATGTCACAGTACATGTTGGCATTCATGGTTCCCTCAATGAACTGTGGCTCCCCAGTGCCAGCAGTACTCATGCAGCCCCAGACCGTGACACTCCCACCACCATGCTTAACTATAGACAAGACACACTTGTCTTTGTACTCCTCACCTGGTTGCCACCACACAGGGTTGACACCATTTGAACCAAATAAGTTTATTTTGGTCTCATCAGACCTCAGAACATGGTTCCAGTAATACATGTCCTTAGCCGGCTTGTCTTCAGCAAACTGTTTGTGGGCTTTCTTGTTCATCATCTTTAGAAGAGGCTTCCTTCTGGGACAACAGCCATACAGACCAATTTGATGCAGTATGTGGTGTATGGTCTGAGCACTGACAGGCTGACCCCTCACTCCTTCAACCTCTGCTGCAATGTTGGCAGCACTCATACGTCTATTTCCCAAAGACAACCTCTGGATATGATGCTGAGCATGTGCACTCAACTTATTTGGTTGACCATGGTGAGGCCTGTTCTAAGTGGAATCTGTCCTGTTAAACCACTGTATGGTCTTGGCCACCACGCTGCAGCTCAGTTTCAGGATCTTGGCAATCTTCTTATAGCACAGGCCATCTTTATGTAGAACAATAATTCTTTTTTTCAGATCCTCAGAGAATTCTTTGCCATGAGGTGCCATGTTTAACTTCCAGTGATCAGTATGAGTGAGAGCAATAACACCAAATTCAACGCACCTGAGACCTTGTAACACTAACGAGTCACATGACACTGGGGAGGCAAAATGGCTAATTGGGCCCAATTTGGTCATTTTCACTTAGGGGTGCACACACATTACTTTACATTGTATCAAAGTATCATTTCTTCAGTGTTGCCACATGAAAAGATATAATAAAATATTTACAAAAATGTGAGGGGTGAACTCACTTTTGTGATACTACATTTATTTTTGTACTTATTTATTCATATTATGCCCTCCAAGTTTCTTCCCTTTTCCCCCTTCCCATTTTTTTGTCTTTGGGATGCCCTTGCTCTTGGGCCCAGGAGCTATTTTTTCTAAATGTATCAGTTGGGGACCAGCTGAGGTTTGGGGGGGGGGGGGGTGACTGTAGCACCCCCATAGTGAATAAGTGCTTAGGTGATAGATTTTTGCTAGGAGAGGCAAATTTATTCAGGCCTGACTGTTGTGCAGGCCTGAATGTTTTGATTTGGGCAGGGGAGAGGCCCAGGAAGAGCTGGAGAGTACAGAGGGGAATGCCCCTTGGTTACCCCTCCCTTTGTTTCCAGAAGGTTCTGGAAAAGTGGATGGGAGAGGAGGTGGGACATGTTAAGGAGCCCCTACCAATCCCCAACCTGGATTGGCAGGGGGCAGGCCTCCTTAAATACTGTGGTCTGCCCAGCTGGGGGAGGAGAGTGTCTGGTAAGAAGAGTGGAGGTGTAGCAGAGGTTGTGGAGGCCTCACATGGGGAGCCCCCAGTCTGGGGGGGTGACCTTGAGGCCTGAGAGCTTGGGTGCAGCCAGGAGGAGAGAGAGAGAGATCCTGGAGGAGCACAAGGGAGTGGGAGAACAACAGAGTGTTGTGCAGGAGGAAGTGTGAGGAGTGTAACAAGTGTCAGTGCTGGAGGAAGAAGGAGTGTATATACGGAGGTGTATATAGACAATCTTGTTTCTTGATCTATTGGGCATCCCACAGTCCCCCATACAACATCCAAGTTTATTCCCCTAATAAACAACAAAAAAAGTACCGGCCTGTTCCATGACTCCAGATGAAGGGAAATGTGTGATTGACAGCAGAGTGACAGGTGGACCACATCAACCAGCCACCCCTAAGGGGGCCATTGGTTACATACACATTAGACTTAATTCACAATGCTTTACACAGAGTTAAAGTAATTGTAAACCTTCTGCTTTCTTTAAAGCGGAGGTCCGAGGTAGGAAAAAAAATTAAAAGTCAGCAGCTACACATACAGTAGCTGCTGACTTTTAATAATAGGACACTTACCTGTCCTGGAGTCCAGCGATGTCTGCACCCACCGCCGATCTTCGGATCGGGGGACGGGTGCAGCTGCCTCCATCGTGGGTAAGGGAACCCGGACATGTAAGCAGTACAGCTTCACGCCGGGCACCTTACTGCTCATGCGCGAGGCTCTGCCGCGCTCTGCTACTGGCCAGGCAGTCAGAAGCAGAGCGAGCAGGGAGGAGGGAGCCGGGCTGCTGACGTCAGCGGCTGCAGCTGCCGGCCAGAGCTCCCGGATGTGTGGAAAAGGACACCTGTCTAAAGACAGCTGTCCTCTTCCCCCTCCCCCCCGAAAGGTGCCAAATGTGACACCTGAGGAGGGGAGGAATCCAACCAGTGGAAGTTCCACTTTTGGGTGGAACTCCGCTTTAAATACAAATAACAAACATGCCTATACTTACCTGCCCTGTGCAATGGTTTTGCACAGAGTAGCCTCAATCCTCTTCTTCTGGAGTGCCCCGCCAGTGGTCCTGGCCCCTCCCCTTAATCGGGTGCACCCACAGAAAGCTGCTCGCTCCTGAGTCCGGCTGCTGCGTCCAGATTTCTTCTTCACCCCGTGATGTTAAAAGAGTTGACTCTAACTCTGGGGACCCTGGGGGGGGGGGGGGTGGCTCTAGGGACCCCAAAGTAAGGAAGTGTGTGCTCTGGAGAGTGGAGCCAAATGTAAGTTATGGGGTGCTCTGGGGAGAAGACCCTAATGTAAGGAGGGGGGGTTCTGAGGAGTAGACCCTGATGTAAGGAATGGGGGAACTCTGAGGAATGGACCCTGATGTAGGGAAGGGGGTGCTTTGGGGAGTGGAACCTGATCAAAGGAAGGGGGGCTCTGGGGAGTGGACCCTGATGGAAGGAAGGGGGCTCTGGGAAGTGGACCCTAAGGTAAGCAGGGGGACTCTGGGGACCCTGATACAAATGGGGGGACTCCAGGGACCCTGATGTAACGTGGGGTTCCTGATGCAAGGTGAGGGTGGCTCAGGGGACCCTGATGTATGGAGGGGGCTCCGGGAACCCTGATGTAAAGGGGGGGTGACTCTGGGGATCCTGATGTAAGGGGAGTCCCATTATGAATAAAGGGGGTGGCTCTAGGAACCCTGATGTAAGGAGGGGGGCTCTGAGGACCCTGATGTAAGGAGGAAGGGGGCTCAGATGTAACTAGGGAAACTCTGGGGATCTTGATTTAACAGAGTGACTCTGGGGACCCTGATGTAAGGAGGGGGCTCTTGTTGGGTGCAGGAACCGGCTCAGCTGTTGTAATTTATTTTAAAAATTGTAATGACATGCCCCAGTCAAACAGGTGCAGAAAAATTGGGCCTTGAGTGTTGGTGGTGGCAGAACACTGTAACCCCTCACAATTACTCTTTTTGGGCGCAGGAACCGGCCCTGCTGTTGTAATTTATTTCAAAAATTGTAATGACGCCCCAGTCAAATAGGTGCAGAAAAATTGAGCCTTGAGTGTTGGTGGTGGCAGAACATTATAACCCCTCACAATTACTCTTGTTGGGCGCACAAACCGGCCCTGCTGTTGTAATTTATTTCAAAAATTGTAATGACATGCCCCAGGCAAACAGGTGCAGAAAAATTGGGCCTTGGGTGTTGGTGTTGGCAGAACACTATAACCCCTCACAATTACTCTTGTGGGGTGCAGAAAGGGCCCTGCTGTTGTAATTTATTTTAAAAATTGTAATGACATTCCCAGGCAAACAGGTACAGAAAAATTTTAACTTAGGTGTTGGTGGTGGCAGAACACTGGAACTATACTGTATATATATATATATATTCTTATTTTATTTATTACACTGCCTGAATGGACACTATATACTATACACTGAATTAGCTGTATATAGGCATTGTATTTAGAGTTAAGCGAACCCGAACTGTAAAGTTCGGGTCCGTACCGAACTTTGGGGTGTCCGTGACCCGGACCCGAACCCAGACATTTGAAAAAAAGTTTGGGTTCGGGTTCAGGTATTTGATCCCGCCTGTTGAATACCTGCAGGGCAGCCAATCAACAACCGTTTCACTGGTTTGCCCTTAGCAGCCATCACAGCCATGCCTACTAATGGCATGGCTGTGATTGGCCAGTGCATCATGTGACCCAGCCTCTTTATAAGCTGGAGTCACTTAGTGCTGCATGTCACATGCTCTCTGGCTAGTGTAGGGACAGATTGCAGATATAATAACATCTCATCCTGATCTGATTGTGGACTAGGTAGAGATTACTACTACTACTGCTTTTAGGGACAGATTGCAGATCTAATAACATCTCATCCTGCATTACAGAATAATCTGACTGGACTAGGTAGAGTCTACTGCTTAGAGGGACAGATTATTGTTCTAAAATCATCTTCTAGTTCTATAGGGTCAGGTTCCTGCCATTGCTGTAAGGGACAGATTATTGTTTTAAAATCATCGCCTACTCCTATAGGGTCAGGTTCCTGCTGTCGCTGTAAGGGACAGATTATTGTTTTAAAATCATTGCCTACTTCTATAGGGTCAGGTTCCTGCTGTTGCTGTAAAGGACAGATTGTTGTTCTAAAATCATTTTACTTCCTTTTGCAGCCCTCTAGCACCTTCCAGGACTTTTTTACAGTAATTTTTGTGCCGAAAAAGTTTGGGTCCCCATTGACTTCAATGGGGTTTGGGGTCAAGTTCGGGTCAAGTTCGGTACCGAACCCGAACTTTTTCGCGAAGTTTGGTCGAACCCACCGAACCCGAACATCCAGGTGTTCGCTTAACTCTAATTGTAATATATATATATATATATATATATATATATATATATATATATATATACACTAGGAAGGCACATATATATTCTTACACTGCCTGAATGGACGCTATATACCATTCACTGAATTAGCTTTATAGTAGTATACACTAAAGGCATTATATTTTTTATATATATACTGTAAGGGGGTTAGCTCGGCAGCGGGTGTGTGTGACTCCCTGGAAGAGTTAACTACACAAAATCAGGTACAAACAAAAATGCGGTTTATTTACATTATGTACAATGGAGAAATAACAGCAAAACAAAAAAAGACATCAAAATAAATCCTTGCCAACTTGGCCACTTACTATACTTGCAGGTTCCCTGTCTATCAACCAGGTGCAGCCTTATGCTACACCCAGCACCTATCTCCCTGCTTTAAATATTTGCCACACAGGTAGGGTTGCCACCTCATCCCTTTAAACCCGAACTCCTTGTTTTGAGCCATCCATTTTAAGGGCGCATGATCAGTAACCCCGTCAAAGTGTCTACCCAACAAATAGTATCGAAGGGAATCTAGCGCCCACTTCACAACTAAACACTCTTTCTCAATTGTAGCATAATTCTCTTCGTGGGATTTCAGTTTTCTGCTGAGATAAATGGCTGGGTGCTCTTCCCCCTTGCAAACCTGAGACAACAGTGCTCCTAAGCCCACGTTGGACGCATCAGTCTGTACAACAAAGTCCTTAGAAAAGTCAGAGGAGTACAGCACTGGCTGGCTACATAAGGCTTTTTTCAAAGACTGGAATGCTGCTTCAGCCTCCGGGGTCCATTTCACCATGACAGACTCTTTCCCCTTTGTCAGGTTGGTTAGATGCACAGCCTGAGAAGCGAAATGAGGAATGAATCGCCGATAGTATCCAGCAATTCCTAGGAACGCTCGAACCTGCTTCTTGCTGTTGGGACGCGGCCATTTATCTATGGCTTTAACTTTGTTGATTTGGGGTTTTATCACTCCCCTCCCAATAGTGTACCCCAGATATTTGGCCTCTTCCTGTCCAATGGTACACTTCCTTGGATTGGCCGTGAACCCAGCTTCCCGTATGAAGTCTAACATGGCTTGTACTTTTGGCAGATGTGAGGCCCAATCCGTACTATGGAAAATCACATCGTCCAGGTAGGCTGCAGCATATTTCTGATGGGGCCTCAGAATCTTGTCCATTTTCCGCTGGAATGTTGCCGGTGCATTTTGTAACCCAAATGGTCTTCTTCTATATTGGAATGCCCCCCCTCTGGTATTACAAATGCAGTTTTCTCCTTTGCTGACTCAGTTAGGGGAATTTGCCAATACCCCTTGGTGAGATCAAGGGTAGTCATGTATCAGGCTGTTCCCAGCTGGTCAATCAGTTTATCAATGCGTGGCATGGGATAGGTGTCAAATTTTGTAAATTTATTCAATTGCCAAAAATCATTACAAAACCGCCAGCTCCCAGCGGGCTTGGGCACTAAAACGATCAGGCTGGACCAGTCACTCTGGGATTCCTCTATCACACCCAATTCAAGCATTCTTTGAAATTCCCCAGGTATTGCCTCCCCTCGGGCCTACGGTATGCGATAGGGTTTTATTTTTACCCTTTCCCCTGGCGGGGTGATAATGTCATGCTCTACCCCAGATGTTTGTCCCGGCAGCTCAGAGAATACCTCTTTGTTGCAGAGCACAAACTATTTCACCTCCTGTTTTTGGGGTTTCGATAAGGTGACTGCTATTCCAAAATCAGGGATCAAGCAATCAGACTGAGCCAGTGACAACAAGGTTTCTGCGATCAGGGATTCCCTATTCCTCCAGGCTTTCAACAAATTAATGTGATATATTTGTTCTGGCTTTCACCGTCCTGGTTGATTGACCCTGTAGTTCACCTCACTCACTTTTTCAATTATCTCATATGGGCCCTGCCATTTGGCCAGGAATTTGCTTTCAACCGTAGGAATTAGTACCAACACCCTATCTGCCGGGGAAAAAGTACAGGTCTTGGCCTTACAGTTGTACACCCTCTGCTGTGCTAACTGCACTTGGGCCAAGTGTTCTTTGACGATTGGCATTACCTGTGCAATTCTATCTTGCATCAGGGCAACATGCTCAATCACACTCCGGTGGGGAGAACTCTCGCTTTCCCAAGTTTCCTTGGTGATATCCAACAGCCCTCTTGGGTGTCTCCCATAGAGTAACTCGAAGGGTGAAAACCCGGTAGAGGATTGTGGTACCTTCCAAATATCAAACACCAAATAGGGTATTAAACAGTCCCAAACCTTTCCATTTTTGTCCACCACCTTTTTTAACATTTGTTTTAGGGTTTTGTTGAACCTTTCAACCAACCCATCTGTTTGAGGGTGATACACGTATGTATGCAATTGTGTCACTTTAAACAACTTGCACAGCTCTTTCATTACCCAGGACATAAACGGTGTACCCTGGTCCGTAAGCAATTCCTTACAAATACCCACACGGCTGAAGACAAGAAATAGCTCTTTGGCTATCATCTTGGCAGAGGTATTTCGAAGAGGGATCGCTTTTTGATAGCAGGTGGCATAGTCCAATATAACCAAAATGTACTGATGCCCCCCTAGCGGACTTCAGTATCGGACCCACCAAATCCATTGTGATCCTCTCAAAGGGGACCTCAATGATGGGGAGAGGTACCAATGGGTTACGGAAATGGAACAAAGGTGCCAACTTCTGACACACAGGGCAGGAGGAACAATAATTTTCTATTTCCTTCATGACCCCAGGCCAATAGAATCTCTGCAATACTCTCTCTCTGGTTTTCTCCGCCCCCAAATGACCTCCCAGAATGTGCCCATGGGCTAATTCCAACACCAACTTCCTATAGGGTTTGGGCACCACAAGTTGCTCAATGGTTTCTCCCGCCTTTTGAGCAACCCGATACAACAGATCCCTTTCCACAATGAAGTATGGGTAACCGCAAGACTGATCTGGGTTCCTTAATTCACCATCTATCTTCACCACATTTTCCCGCGCCTTTATCAGTGTGGGGTCTTTTACCTGTTCAGTGGCAACATTTTCCCTGTGAACCTCTAGATCGAAAACTCAACAGACGGAATGTTTTTGTCTGAGGATGTTGGTTCCTCCCTAGTTTCCCGAGTCTCCCCTGCCAACACCAAGAGGGGAAATTCTGGAGGGGTTTCACCACTCTCAGAGGATATCTGGGATTCACCATCCTGGTCTCTAGGGGCCTCAGTGGGGGTTCAGGACAATCCCAGAGTTTCCAGAATTTTGGAAAATCCCTCCGCACAATGGCATCATGTGGTAAGTGAGGCACCAACCCCACCTGATGAGATAGGTTACCTTTGGGGGTCTCAAAAACCACTTTAGCCAGAGGATACTCTCTGGTGTCCCCATGTACACAAATAACAGCCACCTTGTTATTCCCAGAGCCCTCTGTAGTTACCAATTCAGCTTTTATCAATGTTATCAGACTACCTGAATCTAGCAGTACAACAAAATTTCTACCATTAATACACATTTTGCATAAATGTTTCTCAGTTCCCCGAGTGGCAGTGCATGCAACTGTTGCAATTACCGACTGACGTCTGTCTCTTAAAAAGTCACATTCCATAGGTTCTTCCACAACTGAGCAATTGGCTGCAATATGTCCCCCTTGCCGGCAACGGTAGCAAATAATCTTTTTCCCTGCCTTGTGGCCTTGATTTCCCAGGCTGCTGTCGCCAGACAGTAGGTAAAACTCCTGCCCTCTCACTCTCTCCACCCTCGCCCCTTGGAGTCATCTTACCCACCACTGGGGATGGTCTGGTCTTAGGGTGGAAATTCCATGAGTCCCTGGGAGAGGCGGTCAGGTTCTCTGTAGCCAAGTACCTCTCGACGAACTCCACAAGCTTGTCGGCCGTTTCTGGGTTTCCATGGCTTGCCCACGTGTGGATAGCAGTAGGAAGCAATCTCAGGAACCATTACAACACGTTCCACAATCTTTGGTGCGGTCAAAGTCTCTGGCTGCAGCCACTTCCTGCTCAGGTGAATGAGATCATACATTTGAGACCTGGGGGGTTTTCCAAAATGGAAAGCCAGTTATGCACACGCTGAGCCCGGACAGCCAGGGTGACCCCCAGCTGTGCCAATATTTCTGGTTTTAGCACAACATAGTCTTTTGCTTGGTCCGGCTCTAGGTCATAATGAGCTTTCTGCGATTCCCCAGCTAATAGAGGAGTCACCAGTCTAGCCCACTGCTCCTTAGGCCACTTTTCCCTTTCAGCAGTCCTTTCAAATGTATACAAAAATACTTCAGGATCATCCTCCCCGGTCATTTTTGGCAGTAAACGGCTCACACAAAAGTATAGTGTATTACTGGAACCACAGGCCTCACTGGTCTGCGGACGCTGCTGCATTACTATATCCATTTGCTGTTGGAGTCTCTGCTCTTGCTTCTGTAACAGGTCAATTAAGCGAGCCTCAGATTGTTGCTGGGCTCGTTGCTGTGCTTCCAGACTCTGCTGGTGAGCTTGCTGCTGAGCTTCCAGACTTTGCTGGTGAGCTTGCTGCTGGGCTTCCAGACTTTGCTGGTGAGCTTGCTGCTGGGCTTCCAGACTTTGCTGGTGAGCTTGCTGCTGGGCTTCCAGACTTTGCTGGTGAGCTTGCTGCTGATTAGCACTCGCTTGTTGTAGACTAGCATTCATTTGTTGTTGATTAGCATTTGCTATCACAAGCTGTCTTAGCAACTCTTCCATGCTGGCCTTTTTTTTAAAAAAAACTGCCCCTGGCTTCCTCCACCAACTGTAAGGGGGTTAGCTCGGCAGTGGGTGTGTGTGACCCCCTGGAAGAGTTCACTACACAAAATTAGGCACAGCAAGACAGCATTTCAGGTGAAAAACAAAAGTGTGGTTTATTTACACTATGTACAATGGAGAAATAACAGCAAAACAAAAAGAAACATCAAAATAAATCCTTGCCAACTTGGCCACTTACTATACTTGCAGGTTCCCTGCCTATCAACCAGGTGCAGCCTTGTGCTACACCCTGCACCTATCTCCCTGCTTTAGAAATTTGCCACACAGGCTTTGTCTCACCGCATAAGACAGGTATCCAGCTCCCCAGCCTATAGACACAGAGCTGGTTCTAGAATGGAGCAATTCCCTAAGCATGCTGGGAGTTTTTGTAGAGGCCTTAATGAGCCAGCTCAACTCAGCTGGGCTCATTACCTCTACCCCTGCAAGACCCCCAGCACTTCACCCTAAAGGTAGAAATCTGCATAAGGTCCATAGGTGTGCACAGCCGGTTGCATTAGGGTGTGCACCCTAAAGCTCAAACACACATTTAAACCACCTACTTTAACAGGGAGGAGGCTCTGATTGGGGGAAACAGTTGATTGGGAGCATATTACGTTACGTCCTAAGTATGGGTGTAATGTGTTCCTACAGTTGAACCTAGCCTTTATAATAATGGGGGCATTTACACTGGCCACTGGCACCCCAACCACCCGCCTGGTGCCACCCCTGGAAAATGCTAATGCACATGGGGTGATTAGTGTGTACCCAGGCACACCCGGCACACCTTGTGCACACGCCTATGATACAGTCTAAACCTGGGACAAATATATCTGCCATCCTGGATGCAACCAGGTGTTTTTACCTGCCTGCTGTCACAATACATATACAGTAAGAAGGTACATATATATTCTTACACTGCCTGAACGGACGCTTTATACTATACACTGAATTAGCTGTATATAGTCTACACGAAAGGCATTGTAATATATATATATATATATATATATATATATATACATACACTAGGAAGGTTCATATATATTCTTACACTGCCTGAATGGACGCTATATACTATACACTGAATTAGCTGTATATAGTCTACACTAAAGGCACTGTATTATATATACATATATATATACACTAGGAAGGTACATATATATTCTTACACTGCCTGAACCTACTCAATATACTATACACAGAATTAGCTGTATATAGTCTACATTAAAGGCATGGTATTTTATATATATATATATATATATATATATATACACTAGGAAGGTACATATATATTTTTACATTGCCTGAACAGACGCTATATACTATACACTGAATTAGCTGTATATAGTCTACACTAAAGGCATTGCATTATATATATACAGCATATATATATATATATATATATATATACACTTGCAATCAGAAATATTCAACCCCTAAAGAGTTTTAAGGATTTATAAATAAAAAAAATCAGGATTCTGCTTTGGATGGCTTCTTATTCAGTTTAGTGATACATAAAATCAACACAGAAAATGTATGATGTAGTATGTGTGTGTAACAGTATATTTTGTTAAGATTGCCATGTCACAATTATTCAACCCCTATATAATATTGTTGTTTCTAAAGCTTTCTGACAGTTTTTATGGCCTAAAGTGGAGCTGAAACATCATTAAGCCTTTGGCAACTCTATAACGATCCTTCATTTGCTTCAGCTGTGATGCATATATAAACCCCGACCATGAAGGTGTTCAAGGTGAGTTGCAATCATGGGAAAGACAAAGGAGCTTCCACAAAAGCTGAGAGAGGAGATGATTTCATCACATCTGAAGGGCCTTGGGTATAAGAAGATTTCCAAAAGATTTAACATTCCAAGAGACACCATTGGGAGCATTATAAGGAAGTTTAAAACGTATGGAACAGCTGCAAACCTGCCTGGCCATGGAAGAAAGCTCACAATTTCATCAAGGGCCCTTAGCAACTTAGTCAGGG
The DNA here is from genome assembly GCA_018402905.1 of Glandirana rugosa. Taxonomy (NCBI): domain Eukaryota; kingdom Metazoa; phylum Chordata; class Amphibia; order Anura; family Ranidae; genus Glandirana; species Glandirana rugosa. The sequence goes on along the minus strand of BLSH010235833.1, from coordinate 563,797 downwards.
CAGCTAAGAAAAACCCCCGTGTGACTGCAAGACAGCTACATGATGACATGATGAAGGCTGCTACAAGTGCTTCAGTGGCAACTATAAGACGTGCACTGAATAATCAAGGACTTCATGGCCGGACCCCAAGACGCACTCCACTCTTGACCTCAAGGAACATCAGGAGTCGACTAGAATATGCCGGGAGGAATTTGGATATTACGAGGGTTACCACAGAGAACCTTACAATTTAGAAAACCTTTAGAAGAATATGGGTTCCGGGA
>BLSH010235833.1:504905-518565 GCA_018402905.1 Glandirana rugosa | reverse complement strand
CAGCTCATCCCCCGCAGTTTACTGCCCTTTTGTATCATTTAACCCTCCCTCCTAGATTGTAAGCTCTAACGAGCAGGGTCCTCTGATTCCTCCTGTATTGAATTGTATTGTAATTTGTACTGTCTGCCCTAATATTGTAAAGCGCTGCGCAAACTGTCGGCGCTATATAAATCCTGTATAATAATAATAATAATCTCCTAGTTCTATAGGGTCAGGTTCCTGTTGTTGCTGTAAGGGACAGATTATTGTTCTAAAATCATCTCCTAGTTCTATAGGGTCAGGTTCCTGCTGTTGCTGTAAGGGACAGATTATTGTTCTAAAATCATTTTACTTCCTTTTGCAGCCCTCTAGCACTTTCCAGGACTTTTTTACAGCCATTTTTGTGCCCAAAAGTTCGAGTCCCCATTGACTTCAATGGGGTTCGGGGTCCGGGGTAAAGTTCGGGTTAAGTTTGGTACCGAACTCGGACTTTTTCCCGAAGTTCGGCCGAACCCGCCGAACCCGAACATCCAGGTGTCCGCTCAACTCTAGTAAGCACCTCTGTCTGTGGTCAATGGTTTGTCTCCATTCTCTGACTGCTACTTCTGCAGGACAGCTCTTTATGCTCAAAAAACAACAGATTTACCAGCCAGGTCACCAGATGAAAATAAAGAAAGAGAAAAAAATAAAAATGAATGCAGTGTCCACATCTAAGTAATGGTAAGCTGCAATATCATGCATGTTTGCTTTTGGGTTTAATACTGCTTTAAAAAAATACCATAAGTTCAATCAGGTTGTGTCAATGTAACATTGTGATACACTCACTTCGGCCCGATTCACGCCTATGCACTTTTAGTGCTTTTTGCATTTTGCAGTTTTGCACTACAGTCCATATAACATGGTTTCCTATAGAACACATTATGTAGTGCAAATCTGCAAAATGCAAAGAGCACTAAAAATGCATAGGTGTGAATCAGGCCTTCAAGCAGGGAAGCGCATCCACATGTCATGTATGAAGTACAGCTAAACATAAATCGTGGAAATAACTAAACATAATAAGTACTACTTTAGTTCTCATTAAAAGCAGTGATTCTTCAGTAACTCATGCACACATTATAGTTAATTAAAATAAGCTTTTGCATTTTGTGAAATTCAGCAAACATTGTATCATGTGACTAACCCACATAAATACGAGCCACCCACTTAACCTGGTGTTGTGGCTGACTTTGAAACGTTATGAGCTAGGAGAAGAGTGCCCACTAGGATAGGAATAAAACCAATGGGGCATCTGTTAGAAGCGCAGAATTTGGGGCAGTGAGAATTCAACTCTTTCGTAAGTGGTTTTGAGGTCATACAGTTGAATAAACCATTAGAGCCCCAAAATCAGTTTGCTCAATGAGTGTCAAGAGCAGAACACCCCCTTTCTGTGACTGATTTGGTTAGCATGCAAGGCACAACCATAGATAAGTAACATAAACATAGAAAACATATGTGGATTTTTAAAAAGGTGTAAAAGTTTACAACTTGTGTTTTATAGGAAACCTCTAATGAGTGACTTCTCATTCTGAAATCTGCTGGTTGCCTGGTTGTCATAATAATCCAGTGGCTTCATTTGATTCTGACTCACTGTCCTGGCACAAGTATGCAGATAAAGAATGTTTTTTTTCTTGCTGCATTCTTTTTTTTGATTTTTGACTAAGAAGGTCAAGTACTTGATATTTTGAACATGAAAGAAATGCCACCCTATGTGTTTTTTCCAACTTAGGCCTTTTTTTAAATGACACTACTTTGCTAAATCGAAAAGCGTTATTGGTGGGCCATTAATAGCTAAGGATACAACAGAGCTGCCTTAACTGAATTTACTAAAATCCTTACATGATACACACACGTGTGTAATGCACATGGATACCCCACCTTTAACAATGCACATGCAAATTCATTGATTTTGAGCATCCTTCCCCATTATTTGGAACAGCCTATTTCCTAGCTTACACTGGACGGAACCTATGCAGTTTGTTTTTGATCCATTTCTGCAGTGCTTTTTGTGATGCGTTTTTGACGCATTTTTCGCATGTTTTTTGATGCATTCTTTTAAGCTTTTTTTTGGGCAATTTGTTGCTGGGTGGATTAAAAAGTACAAATCGCTGCAAAATTGTGGCAAAGATGCATTACATGCTTTTCTGCAGCTTCTCCATTGAAGTCTATTTAACCAAAACACACACTGTTTTGCTTTTAACCACTTCAGCCCCGGAAGGATTTGCCCCCTTCCTGACCAGAGCACTTTTTGTGATTGTCACTGACAATTGCGTGGTTGTGGGATGCTGTACCCAGACAAAATTGACATCCTTTTTCCCCACAAATAGAGCTTTCTTTTGGTGGTATTTGATCACCTCTGTGGTTTTTATTTTTTACGCTATAAACAAACAAAGAGGGACAATTTTGAAAATAAAACAATATTTTTTACTTTTTGCTATAATACTTATCCAAAAAAGTTTAGGCCGAAATGTATTCTTCTACATATTTTTGGTAAATAAAATCACAATAAGCATTTATTGATTGGGTTGCAAAAGTTATCGCGTCTACAAACTATGAGAATTGATTTATGGCATTTTTATTATTTTTTTTTTTACTAGTAATGGTGGCGTTCTGCGATTTTTATTGAGACGATATTGCGGTGGACAGATCGGCCACTTTTGACACTTTTTTGGGACCAATGACATTTATACAGCGATCAGAGCTAAAAATAGCCACTGATTACTGTATAAATGTCACTGGCAGGGAAGGGGTTAAACTGTAGGGGGCAATCAATGTGTTCCTTCACTGTGCTCTAACTGTGTGGGGGCTGAACTGGCAGGGGCATGACAGATCTAACTTATCCTGATTACAGGGTTCAGTAGATCTGTCATGTCCCCTTACAGAACGGGGAACTGCCGTGTTTACATTGGCTGTTCCCCGTGCTGCCTCTGTATTAGGCGATCGGATATCGATCGGATATCGAGTCTGCCCGACCCGTGGCCACACTGAAGCAGCATGCGGCAGGCACGAGAGCGTGCGGCGGGCACGAGAGCGAGCCGGCGGTGGCACGCACCTGCCCGCAACTGCGGCTGTGCAAATCACCATTTATAGATGGCGATTCATGCAGTGAATTTGTAATTTCGCCATTTATCTATGCGAGGCGGTCAGCGAGTGGTTAAAAAAATCCCTGACCCTTTCCAAAAACATAGCGGCTGAAAACAGCATTGATGTGAATGTGTCCCATGGGAAACCATGTTAAATGGATTGTAGTGCATTTCTGCAAAAAACAAAAAACAAACAGCAATAAAAAACAAAAAGGTGTGAACCGAGCCTTTAGAAGTACATGCATATGTTTTCATTAGGTTGCAATACTTGTGTTGGACACTGTTTTTCTAGTTATTGAAAAAATTTTATTGGTTTCCAATATTTAATTTAAATTAACCTGAATTATCATTCTTTTCATTACTGTTAATGTGTAACTAAAGGCAAAACCTTTGTTTTCAGTTTTGAATAGAGTAGGAATTAGGAATGGTTAAAACCCCTGGTTGGGTGCTGCCTGTGCTCCACTGGGGAAATTTCCCTTCATTTCACATCCTGGAGATACAAGGGACAGGGAAATTACTCCAAAGTGCAGGGAAATCCCCTTTAAGGCTGGATTCACACCTATGCATTTTTAGTGCTTCTTGCATTTTGCAGATTTGACTAGAGGAACGTTTTCCATAGGAAACCATGTTAAATGGATATGCATGGAATGCATATCTGCAAAATGCAAAAAGCACTAAAAGTGCACAGGTGTGAATCAGACCTTTGGTAGTTGTCACCAAAACATGTCACCATTGGAAGATTCCAGTTTGGGTGACAACTGTAACATTTTGGATTTCCCATCACTTAGTAAGGTCACAGACAGCAATAAAGGTTGACACAGGTCCTAACACTTTCCCACTATTCAAAACTAAACAAAAATAAAATGTTTTGCATCTACATATGCTCTACCTATATATCTATATTTTTTTCAATACTTTTTGATATCCCCAATATGCAATATATTGTAACTGTATATATAGAAACACTAGCAAAATATACAGTACATGTTACGTTGGAGTAATACAATATATCAAATATATAAACCTATTTTTTTCTTTTCATTAATTGCTGTGAAAATCCTAAAACATACACTAATTGGAGTGCTTGTTAATATCTTTGATCCAAACTGTGCCAAAGAGCATAAAAATTTTGAAAGAATAACTAGGTGCCAGATAAACTAATACTTCTATTAGGGCCTGTTCCCACTGCCCGCATGCCAAGAGTTCCGTTTTGGTGTGCGGGTAGCTGTCACTTTTTGGCTGTATCACAAAGTTTCCTTTTAAAAAAAAAAAAAACATTTTTAACTTTTTAAGAAGTGCACAAATTCATGTCTCTGCACAGCAGCACGGTGTATTGTGCAGCAATGTACGGTGCCTACCAGCATGTCTGCATTTTACCACAGCTCAATGCGCTGCAACTCCAGGCTGCAAAGTGAATGGGGTGACCGGCCAGTGCAGAAAAATACCAGTCACCAAACGATGTGTGAATGAGCTCTAAAGGTGCAACTTTCATGGTGCAAGTCACATTTTATATAATGTCTTGCCAGTGTAGCACTACCCTTATAGTGCTACATGGGTGATTTTTCAGGCTAGGACAACAAAAGAAATCTTAGAAACCCAACAGCAATCTCTTAGGACAAAAATTACTCTTATGTGCTACTGCGGATTGTTGACCAATTATTACGAAGTTAATTTCATGGGATTAATCTCACAGGGGTGTACTTGAATAGAAAAAAAATCACTCAACAGTGTCCTACATAAATGATTGATGGGCGATTAATCTCCTACTCCCATTCAAGTCTATGGGGGAAAAGAGATCAATTGCTAATAGTTTCAGCTATGCAATTATATTGTGGCATCGTGTGATTGTGGGAGATTGATTGCTCTACTAAATTGTGCTGCTAAAAAAATTCTAATGTATAAGCTCACATTAAAAGGAATGTTATATAAACATAGAAATCATTTAATACGATTTTAGTTGCTGAACTGTGCTAATAAATATCTCCCATGGAGCCCTAGTGTAACCATGTAGCTCTAGCCTTAATTTTTCAAGAAGCCCTAGTATAAACTGGGGCTATTGGAGAGAGTAAAGCCTAGTACACTCAATGAGATTATCAGACGAATGATCATCCGGTTATTTTTTGTATGCTAGACTCCATATCGAAAACGAATAGGTTACTAAAGTACGGAAATTCTCGTATGACAGAATAAAAATTGGGAAGTGATGTATTTGTATTGTATTTTCGGATGAAAATTGTACTGTACTGGTATTGTACAATAACATTTTTTGTGTTTGTCCCTTCGGAAAATGTCGGACAGCAGCCCTGTACTAACGATCAGATTATCGTATGATCAATTTGAAAGCTGTATTTTTTGTACGATATTCTGATCGAGTGTATGGGGCTTATGAATATGGCTACATGGACAATTAAATCTTTTTGCTACTGAGATATTTAAGACAGTTATCTCATTAGCATCACATTGATTTCAGTGTGCTACAAACAAGATGGCTGCCAACAAGTGGTTTGCAGTAACAAATTGATCACCTGTGTAGCTCTAAGCTAGGCGCTTGTTCATACAGAGTGATGCAGCCATGTACATTTTGCTGTAGTTACAGCAAGCACACAGCAATGCTTGTACTACGGTGTAATGCCATTCAGTTTGATGGGAACACCAATTTACTAATGCAATGCACTTCAGGGCTGCACCACAAAGCTCAGATGGGAACAGTCTGTGTGTGGCTTTAAAAAATGCTCGATACCTGATTTTAGGTGCATTGCAGTCTATTCAAAATGAATAGGTTTCATAACACAACACTTGAAAGCTGCACAATAAGCCCCCTTTCACATTGGGGCTGTTTTCAGGCGCTTTATTGCTGGAAATAGCCTCTGCTGAGCACCTGAAAACTGCTTTTTCATTCAAGTGAGTGTGTCTTTTCACGCTGGAGTGGTGCCCTTGCGAGATGGGGAAAAAGTTCTGCAAGTAGCATCTTTGGGGCGGTGCGGAAGCGGTGTATACATTGCTCCGAAACCGCCCTGCCCATTGAAATGAGTAGGCATTGCTTTCAAAGTCCCTTAAAAGCGATTTGAAAGCAGTGCTAAGGAGGTGCTTTTAACCCCTTTTTAACCCCTTCTGGTGGGTTAAAAGCGCTAGCTAGCAGCGGCAAAGCACCACTTAAACAGCGGTAGAGCACAGCTAACACGAGCGGCACTTTACGGCTAACGCTCAGGCGGCTCCAGTGTGAAAAGGGTCTAATGGATGGTTAATGTGTGTGTTAAGACAACACCCTGATAAAAATTAACCCCAAGCCATGGGTGATCTGTTTTATCATCAGTGACATTAATCTCCCAGTGCACAAAAACTTACAGTAACGGAAAGTTGAGTGATTGTTAAGTGATTAGTCTCAGGAGGGACACAACTGAATGGAAAAAAAATCACCTTAGAATCTCCTAAATGAGAAATGGTGGAGTGGTTATTCTCCTACTCCTGTTGACATCTATGGAGGCAAAGAGAGGGGATTAATCACTGTTGCTGCTATGCGATTAAATTGAGACTAAGTTGAATTACTAAAGGAGTAGAATTTGTTCACTTAGCAAAACAAATGTTCACTTAGTGAACATTGAATGATTGAAACTGTGTTCAATTAAGCAATTATGTGCAAACAAAATCCAGCTTTTTAATATTTTGCTTGCACATGATTGGGGCATTTAAAGCAAACACAGCTTCATCTTATTCACTAATCTAATTAAACATTCACTTTGCTACATGAAAAATGTCTACTCCTTTAGTAATCCAACTTAGAGTCTCAATTTAGTCGCATAGCAGAAACAGTGTCTCTATTTCTTTAGTTAATACAATTGTAGGGGATTAGTTTTGCCACTGAAGTCCCCTATGTTGTAGCTCACATTACATGTGATACACCTTAATTTCACAAGATTTTAGTGGCGGTATTGAGCTAATTAAAATCTCCCATGTAGCCCGTGCATCACCCAGGGTCTACTGGTTTAACTAAATCGCCTTGATATTAAGAGACGTAATCACTTATATACCACCATCTCATTAGCAGCACATTGGTTTCAGTGAATTACAAATGGGGCGCATGCCAAAACCTAGTTAAATTCTTAGTAGCAGTGAGGTTGAATCACCCAGATTTGTAAAGAGTGCTGGAAAACAGGCCAAAAGTTATTTAAGAACGCACATTTCCAAAAATGCTGCTACAAAAAAAAATGACCAGGCTCATAACTTCACAAATAAGGCTTATAGATTTGACTACTTTTTCAGCGTTACATGTCATACATATCTATGCAATGTTCTTTATACATTTACTATCCAGAAAAAATGGCAACTTTTGTTTGAAAATGTCAAAACTCTTTTTTTAAACATGACTTTCATATTGGCAGCTTCTTCCAGTCTGGACATTACCACATCATATGGTCATATTGATCTAATCAATTATTCTATTCTGTGTCTATTGTCAGACAATAACTTGCTTTTCAACTTCTATGCAAAAATGAAAAAAACCCCAATAAAAGTAAAATTTTTGTTGCAGCAAAATTCTGGTTATTAATTAATGAAATAATGTTGTGATATTTTGTATCTAACATAAAAACAATAGTCATCATAATAATATAGCATAGCGTCAACCATAATTTATTAAAGTTGGTCTGCAAAATTATCTTTTTTTTTCTAGAATATGCAAACATAAAAAATAACAAACTTTAACAAACAGACTAATTATTAGATGACATTTACTTGTATGTGAATAATAAACCTCTCATGGTAAAGATTTTACAAGAAACAACTTACCTAACTGTCAACTCCACCTAGAACTGGTTTCTGCTAATCACATGCGGGCCTCTTTTATCTCAAAGGCTCAAGTGGTGATTTATCCCCACAATTTCAAATCCATTGAACTGCTGCAGCTATATGATAGCCATATGATAGCAATACAATTCCCTAATATGTTCTTCGTGTGTAGAATAAAAAAATCAACTAAGAATCAATCTTCTAAAAGGTGACACCTTTTCTATGGTATGTAATAAACAAACTAGTTTGGGGATATCTCACCAATGGAACCTTTAAGGGATTTAAGAAGATGGTAAGTGATTAAACCCAATAATGCTCACCCCAAATAAAGCATCATTTTTGAATGGTGCTTGATATGAAAAGAAAAGAGCTTTAAATCCCCTTTGTACTACAAGCTATAAACATAGTCAGGTCATCCTGTCACATGAATGTGTGGGAAAGCTTTTCTCTCCCAAAAAAACAATCTGAAAAGTAACTTTGAGCATTGCAATATCATATTAATGATAAGTAGTAGATTCAATTTATGCAAAAAAATAAATAAATAAATAAACATAAAAAATATATCCAAGACCACAGTATACAACTCAAATTGTTGTAAATGATATCCAGACAACAACCGTTAACAGCTATATATCATTGATTTTCTAAAGGAGTAGAAAATGTTAATTTATTAAAAGCTGTGTTTTTATTTTCTGCACATGGCTATTAAAAATAACTTTACCTTATTTGCTATCTTAAGTAAACATTTTTCAAAGTCTACTTACAAGTTATATACATTAAGAAAAGCTCAAGATACATCCAAAGCAAGGGCAAACAATACTATCTCAAAAAGATGATCAATACATGTTTTGCCCAATATATATGTATATATATATATATATATATATATATATGTTCAGTAACACTAATCTAACCATAACATAAAATAATAAAATATCAGGTAAATATTTAAATCTGTGTAAAGATGCATAGTTCTCAGAAATAAGACACTGATGATAATATATTGGCCTCCATCCTCTGCTTTTACTCCACTAGAGAATCCGGTTGAAAAATAAAATAATTCCTAGAAGTCTTTAAGCCTTAAAAATGGAAAACTGCTTACTCATTGTGACTAAAGAAATACATAATGGTTGATGTAACTAACATCTGAATAGCCATGGAAAATAGTCAGAATATTGCAGCACTATAAATTGGAGAAAAAATGCATTTTCAAAACCTCAAATTCATTATGATAAAATATCAAGAGTTGTTTTGCTTGTTAGGTCATTTGATTTTAATGATGCAGATCTAGCAGATCTAGGAGCAGCTCAAAATAGGCAGTATTATAGTGAGCATATGTAGTCACAAAGCAGTGCAGTAAGAGATGAGGCTTACGCTTACCACAGTAAGTCCATGGTTGACAACTTTAATTCAGGCAACATTTCTGTGGCAGAATGGCTGCACGGTATGGTCAAACTGTCCTTTTATCAAAATTTGTCACTTGTGGATTTAAAGTAAGTGTGCCCTCCCCTCTCTTTTATAGATAGAATGATAGATTATTCAGAGTTAAATATAATAGAGGTTGGAGAACCACGCTAATTATAAAAATCTAGCCCACAAAAACATTATTATTATTATTAAAAATAATAAATATAATTACAAATATATCTCAGAGTGTTTTCTGTTAGTTAAATTATTTTACATTGATAACTTCTAAATGAGCTATTTGTTTTGCAGAGCTTTAATACAGCATGTGTTCATATATGCAGGCAGCAAGCACCTGCTAAAAGGCCGTTGATACAAGCCACTACAAAGGAAGCTATGCATCGCATACGGTTCATGAGCCAGTGGCTGGGGACCACTCATCTAGTGTGACAGAAACATCACTTCAAACAAAACTTGTGGGATTAATGTAAGTGCTACCCCCACTCCTTTATGATAGATAGATAGATAGATAGATAGATAGATAGATAGATAGATAGATAGATAGATAGATAGATAGGTAGGTAGACAGATAGATACATACATACATGCATACATACATACATACATACATACATACATACATACATACATACATAGATACATGCATACATACATACATACATAGATAGATAGATAGATACATACATACATACATACATAGATAGGTAGATAGATACATAGATAGATAGATACATAGACAGATACATATATACATACACAGATACATAGATAAATACAGATAGATAGATAAATTGAGTAGGTAAGTGTGCTGTTTGTGAATGTGAATGTGCATCTGTGTTTTTCTGTCTGTATAAGAATCTACACTATTATTTTATTAGTAGTATTATTATAATTATTATTATTAATATTATTATACTAAGTAAGCTTTTTCAGCTTTGACTGAATTTATTAGCTATACCTCTACTTAAGAAACATAATGATTGCTGTAAATATAGGTAGACACTACCGTCTGTGATTTTTCATTTACTGCTTAGAGTACAAATGTTTGAGGGGATGTGTCTGGTTGACTGGTAAATGTGTGACTACATCTGTGGTGAAAATAACCTGGTTGAGTTGAGGCTGTCATGATCTAGCAGCATTTGACATTCAAGGGATTTTAGTTAACATTGTACAGCCCAGAATATTCTCAGTGACATTAATAACACATAACGGATAAAAACCAAGCTGCATTTTCACTTTACGCAGACATACCATTAAGAACATTCTGTTTGCACATATATGTGTTGGAAATCCATGCAATAGATTTTATGTCTTCTATTAAAACTGTTCATATTCGTATCCATTAACAAAAAGCACACTTAATTTAAATAGCATAATCTATGCTGTCCTTCCTATTTTCCTAAATATCCATTTTATCAATTAATCAGCTAGATAAAACAACAATAATAATGTTATTAGCAGTGGAGTGAACATATCACCCCTGTGAAAAACATTTTTTTATATTTTTTAATAAAATTGGTCAGTAAGGGAAATAAAGCAAATATATAAAACATGGTATTGGGAAAGGAGTGAAAAGAAGAACTATTACTTAACATCTCCCAGAATGCTACACCAACCACTTCCTAAACCTCAACCTGGCATACAGCTATAGAACAACTCCAGACCCCTAACCCCAGAGCAGCAAAATTAATGCATTATTAATCTGTCAGACTGTCCACATTCAGATGCCTGTAGATGTTAAAGAAAATCTACTCACCACGGAAAAAGCCATTGGTAAATGCATTAAATGGTTCAAAAGGGTTACTGGAGTCCATGATGGTGGCCTGGTTGAAGGCGACAGTTTATTCCTTGTGGTTTAGACTGAACTGGCAGAGAGAAAAGGAAAAAATATAAATTTCCTAGAATAAAAGAGGCAGTTCCCCAAAGACATCAAATGTCTCTGAGTTTGTATGGCCACAGGAATGCATAACCACTAATTTGCAGCATAATTTTTTTCCAACGTATAAAACACAAGCTAGACGTAGAAGTTAAAGCATCGGCAAAAGCAGAAGAGAACTCATCAAGAATGAAAAGCAGATAAAGGAACTCTACCTTTTTTTCACAAATAGGTTTGATTACACTAGATGTGGTGCTGAAGAGGTTGCAGTTTTTTAAAATTTCAACTGTGCAAAGTCTGTGGTTGTGTGGTTGTGTGTGGAAGGCCTCAATGAGCTTTAAGTCAAATGGTGAAAGAAGACAAAACAGTCATCTTTCACAGTAGAAAGAGGGTGATCACCTGATCTTTGATGTCAACAACTCTGTACACTGCCTGTGGCTTTTTCTACGTCTTTGCGATTGGTGCTAAGTTGACACATAACTTGTGGAGGAAGACTTAAACCATAAAGCAGTTGATGCTGTTTTAGAAATGAAACAGAAACCTATGTGAAAGTCTGGATTGGAGATTTTTTAAGTAATACAAATAAACATTATTGATGTGTATTTTAACAGAAAAGGGAATATAGTTAAGCATTATATATATTTTTTGTATGTTTTTAAATAATAGAGGGTTACATGCTCTTTTAGACCTGATTCACACCTGTGCATTTTTAGTGCTTTCTGCATTTTACAGATTTTCACTACAGTCCATTTAACATGGTTTCCTATGGAACACGTTCTGTAGTGCAAATCTGCAAAATGCAAAACGCCCTAAAAATGCGTAGGTGTGAATCAGGCCTTGGGGATACCATTGTATGTTGGACATTTTCTGAGTTACCAGCATCCCGTGTCTGCATTTGTATGCAAATTAATGATTAATTACCGTCAGAGACACGTTTCTGCAATGAGGTAAAATGCATTGCCATCCTGCTTCTATTATACCACACTACACTTTTATAGCATGACCACTATATTTATGTACGTGGGATAGTGTTTGTGTGTGTGTGCCAGCATTTCATTTGCTTTGGGATTCTTTCACCGCTTGTGGAGTTAACATAGCCAGTGTTTTACATGGGGTTTTCCGAAGCCCACAAAGAAAACGTCAAGCTTTCTCACAGTAAATAACATGTGCCCGTCAGCAAAAATCCTATTGGCTTCTGTTCAGCTTAAGCCGATGACACACGGGATGACGATCGTACGTAGGATCGTCTCAGAACATATGTTGGATAATGTAACTTGCATATTGACTGCACTACACGATCGTACGACCACAGAAAGAATGTTCAGGTGCATGTAATTAGCATCCGGCCGTTCCTGACTTCTAAGCATGCGTTATTTGCACAATACAACTTGTTGTACCAACTTCTCTGTTCACACAATACAACGGTCGTATGACCGCTTGTTGGTACGACCAAGTTTTCTAGTCTGCTCATACAACTCCCCTTGTACGACCGTCGTATGTCGGCTGTTCTAATCGCGCATACGAACGATCGATTTCACATACAACGGTCGTTCATACGACCTGTTGTATATGATCGTCGTCCCGTGTGTACGAGGCTTAACTTTTAAAACACTGCCACTTCCATTCAGTCATTCGGGTATTAATTTCTGAATGTTCATTTATCCTAGTGAATATGCTGAAGCTTTGTTCACTTCAAATCGACCAATCAATCAATCAATCAATCAATTAATCAACCAACCAGTGAAGTCCCCTGTGCCATATTAAAATAGTGCAAGGACAACCCCTATGCCATTTTAAAATGGCACCTGGTCTCAGTAGTTTCTGTGGCCCCTGCTGGCACCTGTGCTGGAACCACCAGCTGTCATTGATAGCTGAGGTCCAGTTTTAAGCCCAGGAGCCAAAACAAGTATTTTGTGGGTTTACAATCTTGCCACACTGCACTCCTTAGGAGTGGATGTAGTAGATTGCTGCAAATACAATGCTTCTGCATTGTGTTTGCATTGGATAGTGATGTTATGAGTGATGTATGGAGGCTGAGACAGATGCATGTTACAGCTGCAATGCTTGCTGATTGCAGCCAGCAATGAATCACTAGTATAAGTAATCTCTTGCTACACAGTCTCATTAAAACAAAGTTTAAAAAAAAAGTTAAAATACATGTAAATAAATATATATATATATATATATATATATATATATATATGTAGGGCCACCCCTGAAGGAGCCGCTTAACCACTTCAGCCCCCTTAATGACCAGGTCATTTTTGCGATACCTCACTGCTTCGCTTTAACAGACAATTGCACGTCGTGCGACGTTGTACCCAAACAAAATTGATGTGGTTTTTTCCCACAAATAGAGCTTTCTTTTGGTGGTATTTGATCACCTCTGCGGTTTTTATTTTTTGTGCTATAAACAAAAAAAGACTGACAATTTTGAAAAAAACTATATTTTTTACTTTCTGCGTCTCCACTAGTT
>BLSH010235833.1:464432-485569 GCA_018402905.1 Glandirana rugosa | reverse complement strand
GTTTGGGACGTTATTTTTTGCAACGTTTGACACGTTGGTCTAGTTAGGTAGGTTCTCACAGTGTGTGTGTCTACCCTGGAAGTTATAATACCCTAGTATGTCGACATGGAGATCATTACACCATATAGACTAAGTTACGTCAGCCACGTTGTTTCCTAGGATACAACCCCTTTGTCCTGTCTTTAACGTTTGTTCCTACTTAAATGTGTCTGTATGGTAGTTCTTAGTAGTTCTTTTACTAAAGACGTGTGGTCACCCCGTAGTAAAAAGTGTTGGCCTGGTGTGACCCCTTTAAGAACTAAAACATTGAGGTTTTCAATAGTGTGGTCCGGTTGTGAAAAATGATGCCCCACTGGTGTGCAGAAATCATTTTCTTGATGATTCTTGATGGTATGTCTGTGTAAATTCATCCTTGTTTGCAATTTCTGTCCTGTTTCCCCAACATAGGATCCTTTGTTGCACCGACTGCATTGAATCAGATATACCACATTACTAGAGGTACAGCTGTATGATCCCATAATATTGAAGGTCCCATCTGTGTGTGTGACACTCTTGGATGGATTGATCTGGTTGCACAGTTTGCAACGTTTTTTATTGCGGGGTTTGCTTCCATTATTAGTGACTTGATAATCAGAGTGAAATTTCCTGCTGATTAGTTTTTGTCTGAGATTGGGTGGTTGCCTTTCAGGGAACAAAAAAGACAGCAATACATCTATTTGAAAACAAAAATACCAGATCTTTTTTCAATAAAAGATCCAACCATATAGGACTATCATTACTTGGTAATTTATCAACTATCCTGTCCCTTTATACACCAATCTGCCATAACATTATGACAACCCACCTATTTCAGTAGGTCCCATTTTTGCTGCCAAAACAGCCCTGGCCCATTGAGCCATTGATGCCACTAGACCTCTGAAGGTATGCTGTGGTATTTGGCACTAAGCTGTTAGTAGCAGATCCTTTAGGTCCTGTAAGCTGCAAGGTGGGGTCTCCATGGATCAGACTTGTTTTTCCAGCACATCCCACGCATGTTGAAATGCATTGAGATCTGGAGAATTTTGAGCCTGAGTCAACATCTTGTACTTGTTGTTTTGTTTCTCAAACCATTCCTGAACCATTTTTCCAGTGTGGCAGGGCACATTATCCTGCTGAAAGTGGCTGCTGCCATCAGGGAATACCTTTTCCATGAAGGGGTGTATATGGTCAGCAACAATGTTTAGGAAGGTAGTACGTGTCAAGTAACATCCATGTGAATGCAGGACTCAAAGTTTCCCAGCAGAACATTGCCTAAATCATCATGCCTCTGCCGGCTTGTCTTCTTCCCATATTGCATCCTGGTGCCACTTCTTTCCCAGGTAAGTGATGCACATGCATCCAGCCATCCAGATGATGTAAAAGAGTATGTGACTCATCAGCATGGGCACCTTGACCGGTCTGCAGCTATGCAGCACCATACATAACAAACTGTGATGCCGATTTCTTCTGCTTTTAACACATCAAGTTTGGGGACAACATGTTTACTTGCTGACTCTCAGATGCCATTGTAACAAGATAATCAATGTTATTCATTTAACCTATCAGGGGTCATAAAGTTTTCGCTGATCGGTGTAAACGTATACAGGATATTTGGGGCTGAGTCGCAGACATAAAAACACTGGAGAATTTATAATGTAGTGTAGGTACAGAATGTTTCCTGATCTCACAAAAATGAATGAACCTTATCAAGAATGTAGGATAGTTCATTATATAGTTTTGGTTTTAGAAGGTTCCTTTTACGCAATAAAAACTTTTTGCATTAGCATTTAGCATTGATATAGTTAAAGGTGAGAAAGGAAATAAAACTGGTATCATCCTGTTAAGAGCTGGTGATATGCTACATACTGATCTCATTTACTGGAAGGCAAACGTATTGTCTTCCTTTCTCACAGTCAGTACATCACTTCATCCCCTGTAGTGAGAGCAGATGCTTATCTTAAAATGTCATGATCATGGCAAACCATAGCAACTCTTTACAGCAGTGGTCAGTAGTGATGTCATTGATTACATTTGACTAGCAGTAGTTAATTTAGACAGTGTATTATGAACACACAGGGCCTTTTAATTGATTTAAGTGACCATTTAAACAACTAGACAATGTTTAGCTTGGTGCATCATTTTTGGTCAACTGTGCCATCTCACTTGAACTGATTTAAGTTGAATACAGAGCAAAACCCATCATTTAGGGGTAGAAGGGGGAAGCTAATTATGGATCACTGTAAAAAGGGCAGAGTGGTAACTGACTGTGGATGGCTAAAGTAGGGAGACAAACCCAGGAACATTGAGAAAGGACACAGGGAGGATGCCCACTGTGGACCAGGGAGCAAAACAAAAGTAGAGGCACAGCCTAACTTTTTCAAGAACCAGGGAGGAGAAAGAGTGTGAAGCAGAGAGGGCAGAGGGCATAATTATTATGAAAGAGGGGAGAGAAGAGCAAAAGCTGACTATCCGTAGGGAATAATAAAGGCTACATGGGGGCTTATCATATACCATAACAGAGAATAGACAGATTTATACTTGGAATGGGTGAAAAGAAGAAAAAATATTGTGACCTTGGGGTGGGAAAAGGGTTACAGGGGAGACAGGTGGTAGAGAGGGAGCGAATTAAGGATATGAGGGAGAGAGTCAGAGTGGAAGGTACCTGTGGAAGGGGGATAGTGTACAGAGAGTGGGAGCTGATTGTGGAGGAGAGGAAGGGAGAGAGGGCTGGCAGCTGTGTACTATTGCAAGGTAGGCAGAGCAGGAGCTATCAAAGGCCAGGAAGAAGAAAAAAGACAGGACAAGACTTCATCTTTGTAGGTGAAGGAGGCATTTTAGGGAAGTGGTCATTGGCAGGAGAGAGAGGTAAAATGGAAGATGTTGTTTGTTGTGGGGGATTCGGAGGGAGGCAAAGCAGAATCCTATTGTAGTGGGTTGATGAAAAAAAGTGCAAAGTGCATTTTCACTTATCTTAGTGGAAAGGAAAGGATAGGTGAAAATTCACTTTGCAAAGAATCCCAATTCATGTGCAAGGAAAATAAGGGAAAAACATTTAAACAGTAACTCCACTTTTGTTGAGAAAAAAATATTCTCCTCTGGGTGACCTATGTAGAGTATATTACAATTTTAACAAACTTTGTTGCAGATTCCTAACTTTTGTTATTCTGCAAGATGAATCCAATGGGAATGTCTTTATAATTATCAAACAGCTGGTGCACTTGCAGAGTTCTAATGAGGAAAGTGGCAGGGCCTGCATCCTTTTAGACCTGATTTCCCTTTGGGAGTATCTCACCAAAAAATGCCATTTTTGTTGCATAGGATGCCTTAAATCTGACTTGAATCTTATTGCAAACTTATGGGAAAATCAGCAAGCCAATCACACAAATAGGAAAGTACATATTTGGGGGCCTTCTGTACACCTTCTGTGTACAGAACTCCTCCACGTTGCCATATTGCATTGCATTTTATGGAAAATTACAGCACTGCAGATTGAAAACGAAAAGTCATTTTTAATAACATTTAATTACAATATGACTTGTTTAGCCATCGTATAAGTTATACCATGATTTATTTATTTATTTATTTTCTCCACAAATTCTCCATTAATTATTGACGGTCCTGTATCATAAAAAATATGAATAAGCATCAGCCATTGTTGGAGTGGTTGAAGTGTGCACACATGTTATTTTGCTCCTATGGGAACATAGGGTGACTAGGGGTTTCTGGTTTGGATCTTCAGCCAGTTCTGGTGTAGAGATGCAGAAGGCATGGAGCACATCGGTGCTGGGAAAGCTGTCATTACTAGTCAGTACGTAAAAATGCTAGAATATGCTACCAGAGACAACATGTGGTCTGCGTTATATTCACAGCTGTGTTTTAACTGTATAGACCACCAAACAAAGAGAAGATATGGTTTAATGTTTTCTGAACTATAGCAAATCTTCTGACTCCCCTTACTGTCCCCTGAACACATATCCCCCTATAGACCATTTGACACAGAATGTCCAGAGAAAAAAGAGAACAAAATGATGACAGTTTGTATATGTTGAGGCTGGGTGCTACCGCTACTAAGGGCTGGTGTCAACAGGCTTTTGCTCATTTCAATCGGATTTTGCATTCCAATACAAGTTTATGGGAAGGCCAGACTCATTTCAAAAAGTCCAATTGCAGACCAAAAGTAGGTCAACTGCAAGTCAAATGTATCTGTTAATGAATTTTCTTTGTCAAAAGATTTATTTGTTTTCTGAGAAAAGGAGTAATCAGTACATGTTACATCACTTGTACCAGATGATTACAGAAGATAAGCATTTAACAACGGTATAGGGTAGCATTGTACAATAAACAAACGAAACAGTGAACTTCAGTTTTGGCTGAGGGCCGGCTTGTGTCTAGTAATAGCAAGGCCTAGGGTACCCCCTCCTCCTCAGGGCCGCCCCTTATGGGATCAACCTGCAGGCCCCGAGACCAGAGGGAAGCCAGTCAGCGAAAGAGCTGCGACAGCGCAGGGTAGTACAGTAGGCTCATAGGGAGCTATCAACCCGTCGATATCTCTTCCTGACTTTATATGGTTTTTGTCTAAAGAACAAGGTAACTTTTAGAAACAATGAATCGTATCCAACTATCTCAGTACGTGAGGGCTGGCATCTGTCGTAGGTATCCATATGATGAGGCTGGCTCAGTATCTCTATCGTAATGCTACCAGGGATAGGATCATGATGGAAACAAAATGAGCAGGTAAAGGTATCGAAGAAAATAAATGTCTAGGAAGATTTAAGAAAGACTGCAAGAGTAGCAAGAAAAGGATGAGAGGGGAGAGTGAGGGGGAAAGGCGAGGTAGTCAGGAGTTTCCCGAACTGGTTTTTATGTACGGGGGTACTTCCCTGTTGCATTACCACAATGCTTTGAGCCTTCCCCGCAGTAGGGAAGAAAGGGAAGTAGAGAGTAAAGGAAGAATAGAGCTTACCCAGGCCAGGGAGGCAGAGTACAATCCAGTGGCGGCTGTGCATACGAGTTGGGTGCAGGCAGGTGCAGGTATTAGCATGGACTCAACATGGCATCAGGAGCGTGTTATCAAATTCAGGCGGCAGAAAGTGGGCAATCCATGATTGCCAAATCTTCTCAAATTTGCTGATTTTATTGGATTCAATTCCTTCCATTTTAGCGTGGGCCAGTGCTACATGCATTCTACCTTTAGCCTCGGTGACCAGCAATGATGGAGACTTCCGTGCCTTTGCTATAGTCTGCTTAGCAGCAGTAGTAAGATGGAGTAGCAGGCGGAATTGGCTGCAAGTTAATTCTGCAGGTTTTAGATTAAGTAGGGCTGTGGTCGGGTCCGCTGTGACTGTAGTATTCAGGGCTTTAGAGGCCAGTTCAAAAATATTTCTACAAAAAGATTGCGCGACAGGGCATCCCCACCATATGTGATAGTGGGTACCTATGTCCGTACAGCCCCAGAAACAGTTTGCTGCATAGGATGGGGCAAATTTAGCGATTCTTGCAGGGACCAGGTACCATTGCAGTAAGAGATAAAAACAAAGTGCGCCAGACCTAAGTGCAGTAAATCAAACCACAATTTATTTAACAAGATGATAAGGTGGGTACTCACAAGGTGAAAAAACAATGGGGGCATGGAATCAGCTGGAGCCCGAAGGCTGTGTCACATTCCCACTGTGAACCTGCGCTGGAATGTAGCTGGAGCTGTGTGGAGAGTGGCAGGTTGGCTGGCCAAGGCCCTCTGTGTACTCTGTAGCTCGTCTTGGAACGCACCAGCACCGGAAGAGGGTCTGAAGAAAATACGTGATGGATTGAAACGCGTCACCCTATTGGCTCCACGTTCACAGACGTCACTTCCGGTACGCCGAACTTCCGGTCCTCCATCTTCCAGCGCTGGTGCATTGCTGGTGTTGTTCTAGAACTGTGAAGGCTTTTTTAGATGTTTTTTGGCAAACTCTAATCTGGCCTTCCTGTTTTTGAGGCTCACCAGTGGTTTACATCTTGTGGTGAGCCCTCTGTATTCACTCTGGTAAAGTCTTCTCTTGATTGTTGACTTTGACACACATACACCTACCTCCTGGAGAGTGTTCTTGATCTGGCAAACTGTTGTGAAGGGTGTTTTCTGCACCAGGGAAAGAATTCTTTGGTCATCCACTACAGTTGTTTTCCGTGATCTTCCAGGTCTTTTGGTGTTGCTGAGCTCATCGGTGCATTCTTTCTTTTTAAGGATGTTCCAAACAGTTGATTTGGCCAAACCTAATGTTTTTGCTATCTGGGTTTGTTTTGTTTTTTCTGCCTAATGATGGCTTGCTTCACTGATAGTGACAGCTCTTTGGATCTCATATTGAGAGTTGACAGCAGCAGATTCCAATTGCAAATAGCACACTTGAAATGAACTCTGGACCTTTTATCTGCTCCTTGTAATTGGGATAATGAGGGAATAACACACACCTGGCCATGGAACAGCTGAGCAGCCAATTGTCCCATTGTGGTGGTGTATAGAGCCAAAAACATTAGGATTGTGTAGATGTCCCAATATTTATGGACCTGACTGTATCTGACCAGTCTGCAGTGTCCAGTGTGCATCCCATGTCAGATTCCCATTTGGCTACATATGGGGGGGGGGGGCATCTATACGGCCAGACAGGGTTTGATACAGGGCAGAGATGACACCCTTGGAATGTGGGTCATTTTTGCATATTTTCTCAAAGTACGTGAGTGTGGTTAGTGGGGGGTCCGCTTTATCGAAGGGGGCATAGTAGTGCTTCATTTGTAGGTACCTAAACAACTCAGTATTAGGAAGGCCGAAAGTTTCACATAAGTAGGGGAAAGGTCAAAAAGTAGTTTCTAGGCTTTGAAGGTAGAGGGGGCTTCCCAGGCCGGGGGGGAAGGCCGGGTTTCTCAGAAACGAGAGGAGAGGGTTATGCTTGGATTGGAGATTATACGTCCCTTTGTACTTATCCCAAATGGCCAAGGAATGTCTGGTGATGGGGTTCGTAACTGAGGCGCGGTCCTTCAGGGCCAGCCATAATAGGTTGGCTGTGGAGATAGGGTCTAAGTCTACTGACTTGGCTGCTACCCATAGTTGGGTTTCCTCGGCCGCATGATATTTTACTAATGGAGCCATTGTGCAGCTTAGTAATAGACTGAGAAGTGTGGAACCCCAAGGCCCCCTTTTAATTTGGCTGTATATAGTATTGTTTTGGAAATCCTGGGTCTGGAGGAGTTCCAGATGTATGCCATAATTCTATGTTGGACAAGGCGTAGGAAATAAGGTGGTAGCTAGATAGGGAGGACTCTAAAGAGGTGCAAAAATTTGGGTAAGATGGACATTTTAATTACATTAATCCTGCCGATCCAGGATATGGGGAGGTAGGACCATTGTGTCATTAGGTTGGTTGTAGTCCTTAGGAGGGGCAGATAGTTGGCTGTAAAAAGGTTTGAGGGGGAAACAGTTAATTTGATTCCGAGGCATGGGAGTTGAGAAGGGACCCAGAGAAAAGGCAATTAGGAATGTGTGGCTAGAGCTTCAGTGTCGGAAAGGGACACATTCAAAACCCTAGATTTGGTTGGATTCACCTGAAGGCCTGATATTTGGGTGAAGGATCGTAGCAGAAGGAGGAGATTGGGAGCAGAGGTGTGGGGGGATGTTAAAAATAAGAGAATATCATCGGCAAACATGCATATTTTATGTTGATGCCCACCCAGTTCTATGCCTCTAATATTTTGGTCAGCCCTAACTAGATGCGCCAATGGTTCAATTAAGAAGGCGAAAAATAGGGGTGAAAGGGGACATCCCCCCTGGTACCACTTTGAATAGAAAACCGAGCTGATTTGTAGCTGCGTATTTGATGTATGCTCTTGGGTTATGATAAAGTGCTTGTATCCAGGATAGAAAGTGCCGCCCAAATCCCCAGCGAGAAAGTGTATCAAATGCCTTCTTAATGTCAAGAGACAGAAGACACGTTGGAGTTTGTCTGTTTTTGGCAGCGTGGGTGAGAAGAAGTACTCGCCAAATATTGTCGCTAACCTGCCTATGGGGAATGAACCCAGTTTGGTCACGGTGTATGATGTTGCCTATAAGTAAGTTTAGTCGTGTGGCCTATAAGTAAGTTTAGTCGTGTGGCCAGAATTTTAGCTAGGAGTTTGATGTCATTATTCAATAATGATATAGGTTGGTAATTTGACTAAGAGGTGGTGTCCGTGTTGGGCTTGGGGATCATGGCTATAACTGCCATGAGAGATTCCGGTTGGAAGTTTTGTCCCTCCAGTAGGGCATTGAGTGCTCTAGTGAGCATTGGAGCTAGAAGATGGGTGAAGTTTTTATAGTATGTTACGGAGAAGCCACCTGGGCCTGGTCTTTTATGTGGTTTAAGGCTTTTAATGGCGAGAAGGACTTCAGCTTCTGAGATGGGGCGTTCTAGCTGTTCTTGCTGTACAGCATTAAGTTCAGGGAGGGAGAAACGGGAGAATAGTTCATCTGCCTGGGTGGGGTCAAAACCTGTAGCTGCGCTGTATAATTTGGAAAGCTTTGAGCGAAAGATTTCCAAGATTTTAGTGGGGGTACTAGTATAAGAGTTGCGTGAGGTTCTCAACCTGATAGAGGAGCGGTTATTGACGATGGTTTTTAGTAGTCTAGCCATGGGGGTATCTGGTTTGTTGGCCTTAAGGTATGTCAGATGCCGTCGCTTATGAATGGCTTTATCTGCAGAGTCCGATAAAAATAAATCGAATTCAAGACGGGCTCTGTCGAGGTCAGACTTTGTCGCAGGGTTGGGTGTCTTTTGGAAAGCTTCATGACAGGAATTAAAAGTAGCTTCTAACTGTTAATGAATTTTCAATGATCTCAAAAGTGTCTCAAACTAATGTAAAACTGACTTTGTCCACACAAAGCATGTTGACACATGCCCTAACTCTGCTCCCCTAAGCACTGATCCACTAGTGGCAAATATAGCCAAGAAAACAAACTGAATTTTCATAGCCTGTTGAGGACATTTAGAATGACATTTAAATTATGATAGACTTAAACAACTCATTTGAAATGCTATTGATGAGAAACAAATATACCTGCAGCTCTGAGCAACCAAACATATTCAGAATTGTCTGCAACACGCTTCTGAGCAGGAAAACCACAGCTTAACCACACAACCCAATTGTCTGCTTGCACCTGTATTCCCCAACGCTATAGCTTTATCTACATTTTCCTCTTGTACAAATGTTCTTATATACCTTACTGCTAAAAACATCACTTTGCAAGGCTCACAGAAGCAAGATGATAGTTGCACTTGACTTCAAATTATTCAAACTACCTGTATATACATGTTATACTTAATGACTGTATCAATTGACTTCATTTGTCTATTTTCAGAGCAGACCGTGGGAATGTCTTTAAGACACGCATGTTTCATATCAGCTATTTCTGCATTTTACTGTCAGTGGCTGAATCAGAGTTATGTTATCAGTCAGTAAACTAGAGATACCGCAGTCAAGAGTAAACCAATATAATATGATGACTTACTGTAGACTGCAGTCAAAAAATATTAGACATCTTTAACCTTTACCTTTTTATAAAAGTCACCGACTGCTATTGTAGTCCTTATCAGCAGTCACTTCACAGCTACCCACATTCTTTAGCCTAGTAAGTGTTTTCCTAGGCTAGGACCATGCGTTACTTTAGGCTGTTTGAAACTTTAGAATGGACCAGTTCAGTAATTGATCAACAACATTTGTAATGGGCCTTTTATAAGAAATAAAACAAACCAATACACATCTTAATAACAGATAGGTGATTTTTTTCAGAAGCTCATAGCTTTGCCTCCTGATAACCAAGGGCAAAAAAACGCACATACCTTTGGTTAAAGAGAATGTTGACAGAAACATGGGGGCTGTGACGATAATACTATTACTTAGTTTAAAGTGGTTCTAAAGGCTGAAGGTTTTTTACCTTCATGCATTATATGCATGAAGGTAAAAAACCTTCTGATTGCAGCAGTCCCCCCAGCCCCCTAATACTTACCTGAGCTCTCTCTCGATCCAGCAACGTGCACAAGAGCATCAGCTCTCAGGGGACTCTCCCTCCTCATTAGCCGAGACAGCAGCGGGAGCCAATGTCACTCACAGCCACACAGCCAATGAATAGAAAGTGGGGACGGGGCTGAGCCATGGCTCCATGTCTGAATGGACACACAGAGCAGTGGCTCGTGAACATGCCGCTTGGGTGCCCCCTTGCAAGCTGCTTGTTCTGGGGGCACTTGACTGAGGGAGGGGCCAGGAGTGCTGGCGGGGGACCTAAAAAGAGGATTGGGGCTGCTCTGTGCAAAACCACTGCACAGACCAGGTAAGTATGACATTTGTTATTTTTTATATTTTTCATTTTTCCCTTTAACCCCTTCACGCCTAAGCCTTTTTCTGACACTTGTTGCTTACAAGATAAAATCAACATTTTTTTGCTAGAAAATGACTTAGAACCCCCAAACATTATATATATATATATATATATATATTTTAGCAGAGACTATAGAAAATAAAATAGCGGTCATTGCAATATTTTATTACACACTGTATTTGCACAGCAGTCTTTCAAACGCAATTTTTTTTGGAAAAAATACACATTTATGAATTAAAAAAAAACAAAACAGTAAAGTTAGCCCAATCTTTTTTTATATAATGTGAAAGATGATGTTACGCTGAGTAAATAGACACCTAACATGTCACACTTTAAATTGCGCACACTCGTGGAATGGCGACAAATTACGGTACTCCCTAGGCGATGCTTTAAAAATGTTTAACGGTTACCTGTTTAGAGTTACAGAGGAGGTCTAGTGTTAGAATTATTGCTCTTGCTCTCACATGTGTGGTTTTAACACTGTCCCTTTAAATTAAATTTTATCACTTTTATTGCTGTCAAAAGGAATGTGAACATCACTTGTGACAGTAATAGGCAGTGACAGGTACTCTTATGGAGGGATCTAGGGTCGAAAAGAACCCAAATCCCTCCTTTGCACTTAAAAGTATTCAAAACGCCAATTTTGGCTGTTTTGAATACTGACAATTTTTTTTAAATCTGGCGCCTTTAAGGCACCAGTTAACCAGGAGTGATTCCGGCTTTGTTCGGGTCTCCGGCCAGACATGCTGGCTGGTCACTCGGGCCTCCTGGTGAGACGAGAGAGCCTAAATCAAGCCGCGGAAGGTGGTGGGAGGTCCCTTCCCACTGCATGTAATAACAACCGAGCAGCTGATTAGCCACATCGGTTGTTAATACAAGAAAGCTCACCATCAACTCTAAAAAATGGTACTGGGATGATACATGCAGCTGAAAGCGTCACCCTGATACAACCCCTTAAAGCCCAAGGCCGCATATTTGTGTTATGTTGGTGTCAAGGGGTTGATCTCATTTTAATGACTTAGTGCGTCACCGACCCAAAACAATTACATAAATTAGCTGTCCTTACTTATGATATCATAAAATTTGCTCACTGGCTAGTCACACAAACAAAAAAAACAGTACCTGCATGTTCAACCCAATTGCAAACCTGACAATATGTTGGCAACAAACAGGCAAACCTGGCAAAGCATGGGCTAAAAAATTGTGTCAATACGCATGTAGGCAGGTGCAGTCTACTTTCTCCACTGCAGGTGGTGCTCAACCGCAGCAGCATTGCAGAGGAGAGGAGGTCAAGAGGAACATGGTCACTGGGAAAGCGCTCTGAATGCTGCCACCCAATGTGATTCTAGCATCCATATTGGGTTAGGCAGAGCCTATTTAAAACTCTAACTCCCAGGTTGGCGCGCATTTCCTGTGTAGGTAGTGTAGGGACAGGTCATCCATTTGAAAGGGACAGTGATTAGTGGCAGAGAGAGGTTCCAGTCAAGTAGGGAAAGGATAGGTACACGCCATCCTTCTGGAGACCTCCCCCATTTGAGCTTGGACCGGCAAGGTCGCATTCCACCTCTCAAGACAGACGATGTCAGCACATCTAGACCTGCTTTGCTACACATTGCTGATATTTCAATGAGTGTTACCAGTCGGGTTCCTTCCTGCCGAGTTTGTTGTGAATTACTGGATTCTGCATTAATACAAGTTCTGTTCTCTGCAATCGCACTGTGTGTTTACTGCCATCAAACCACTCTGCACCTCCCACATCTAGGCATCAATTGTGTAACCAGGACAATATATGTGCACTGGCAATGAAAACAATATGTTGGCCACAAATATGTAGTCATGACATTATATTGACAACAAATAGGCAGTAGTGGCAAAATATGAGCAAAAATCAGGCAGTTATTGCAATAAGCAGACAACAAATGGGAAGTCAATACGTGGACAATTGGGTGGTCAAGGCAATATATATGGGCAGCAAACAACCAATACAATATCTAGACAACAAATTATAAGCAATGTTAATTTATGGGCATCAAATGGGCATGGTGACAATACATGGCCAATAAAATGCAGGGAAAATAACTGTAACCCAGACTCTGTTCTCACTGAGATTTACCCAACCACAGTTGAATTGACTAACTCTATACTACTCACAAGCCAAGTCCCATTATCTGATTTCCCTTGCCTGCACATCCATAAAGTGACACTGAACTTTGATTTAAAAAATTAGAAAAAAAAAGGGGTGGGACTTTAATGGTGCCAACCAAAAAAGACAACAATGATGTTATATAAAAACTGTACCTCCTATGGAGAGTGTCTGTTCTGACCATGGCTTGTGGGATATGCGGTGTTTCTCCTGCCTGGCAGGTTTATCATCGCTTCCCATGCCTCAAGTGTCTACCGATCCCTGAGCTGCAAGGCTCCTTTTCCATTCTTCTGTCCGGCCTGGCCTTTTGCCCTTCTTCTTTGGCATCCTCCTATCTAGAGGACTTTAAAGATGGCAGCTTTGGATTCGGCGCACTTGCGTGTGACGTCATGTCCGTCTGCATCCGCGCATGCACAGTAGAATTTTTTCGTCCACTCAGCTCACAGCACCTGTCTTTGATGTGGGGTATTTACCCATCAGTTCGCAGCACTTGTTTTTGACGCGGGGTAACACTAGGCTTCTCTGGAAACCATTGGAAGGTAAGGGAGTTTTGACCACTATTGTCCCCCATATTATGGGACTGATGTGTTGTTGTTTGTTTTGGGATAGAATGGACATATGATGTATCCCTTCCCCATAGTAATACATTGCCTGCAGTTTCTTTGCTTTTTTTAGTGGAACCTCAGGGCTTCCCCTCACTGACCTTTTGTGCCACTAATTTTTGCTATATTTGGAGCATGGACTACTGTCTAACTTCAGCTTTTTAGGTATGTTTTTTGGTCATCTCCATTATCTCTCTATTGGTATGAAGAGGCTTAGATCTCTACTCCTTTTATAATCCTTTTTTTCCCTCCTTGTTTCTTACACATTTTTGTGTTCACTGAATGTTGGGCCCATTGTGCTCATGTGTATGTATAAGTATTTATGTGCATATGGGTTATGCTTGTGGACCTTATTTAATCTTCCTTCAATTTTTAATATTTGTAATAATATAATATTCAGTTTTTATATAACATCATTGTTGTCTTTTTTGGTTGGCACCATTAAAATCCCACACCCTTTCTTCTAATTTGTTAAAAATTTATCAAGGGATGAAGGTGCCTTTGGCCTTCTGAATTAGTGTCATTTGATTTAAAAACGAAAATTCCATCCAAGTATGTATTATTAACTTCCCTTGCCTGCACATCCTTAAAGTGACACTAAACTCTGGTTAAAAAAAATAAAATTCCATCCAAGTATGTATTATTAACTCAAAAAAGTGCCTTCTATTGCTCTCAGCTCCTCCAAATCTCCAAATTCCTTTCTTGCTGTGATCCAACATCTTGTTAAAGGGTGGCTACATTGGTTTTCTAGAGGCCCATTGTATGTAGGAACGTAGCCGCCCTCTCCTGCTCCATCTGAAATGAACTAGGAACTATGAACTAAGGACTATGGGATTTGTAGTGTGCATAGAGCAGTGTACATGACCTTAACTAAAGTGTATTGCATGTTCCTAATGTAGCGCTACCCCCACAAGAGCTGCTGGTAAAGACTGGTCCTCTGTTTTTTGCCTTGACCTTCTCAAAGGCCTCAGCCCCTCTGACACACCAGGCTGAATGCAAAACAGCAAGCAAACATAACAAAACACTGAAAGTAATTCCTATTACCCAATAGTAGTGCTATGTCAAAGAGCAGGCACCAAACCAATTAGCAAAGGTAATCTTAATGTATTGTCATGTAAGGTTGATAACTGAAGAAATACTATACATAAACTGGCAATTGTGGTTGCACAGCTCAGCATACAAGATGGCTAACAATAAGGGTTAAGCATAAAATGACCTGTACTGCCCAGGTCAGCATAAACAGTAGCAACACCACACAACATGTAAAGGCCCGTACACATGGTACAATGGTTGTACAATAGCGGTCGTACAACAGCTTGTTGTACGATCATCCAACCGTTAGTACGCGCCATTACAACAGCCGACATGCGACGGTCGTACAAGAGACGTTGGATAATCAGACTAGAAAACTTTTGTTGTACAACAAAGTGTTGTATGATGTTGAATCATGTGTACAGAGAAGTTGGGCCAACAAAGCTGTACGTGCAAAACACGCAAGGCAGGAACACCCGGAAGTGTCTGTTCGTGTAAACCTATGTTCCTAATTCACAAATCACATGCACCTGAACTTTATACGCTCGTAGCACATCACCACGTTAGGCTTGGTCGTACGATCGCTTAGTGCAAGTCAGTATGCGAGACACAACAGCCAACATACGATTTTGGACGTCCGGTCCTACGCCCGTAGCACTGTGTGTACGAGGCATAACAGTGAGCAGTAATAAGACTTGATCTACCAAGTACAGGAACTATACTGCTAGTGTATAGTAATGGTGGTTATGCTAGGTGTAAACAGGCTGGGTAGGCACTCTCAGTGTTTAAATGACAAGAAAAAGTAAAGGGGATGAAGGGGATTTGCAGGATGGATTATGGGAAGGGCAATCCTTAAGGTTGATCTTCTGCTGGCAATCGTTGGGACCATTTAACAAGCACTGGTGCACTTAATTGAGATAAAGGAGTACCGCGCTCATTCAGCAGCTACCATACCCATAGAGATGGGAAATCTCTTATGTGTACATTCAATCTCTCTGGGGTAAAGGTAAACTCAGAGATGATTATGCTGCGTTAATAAATCATAGCGCTTTCACAAACTATATTCCTGTCTTTTGGACCACATAGAATGTTATTGTGCTAAAGTTTGTTTAAACATATAAACCATAAATAAATGTTCATAAGTAAGTCCTATAGATAGGGAAACTTCTTTGGTGTTGTTTGGAGAAGTATTGCAGTAAACTACAATGTTTTGCGGATGGAAGCTTTTCTGTCTTCAGATTGCTTTACATCCACTTGCTTCCCCACTTACCAGATGTATCTGACCACAAAGGGTCAAAATGGCGTTGTGGATTTTTCTCTAGGCTTACATAACAACAGATAAATTCATTGCTTCACTCTGGATATCCTCCGCTAAGAGTCCCAATGGTACCCCACTTACCAGATCACGATGTAGTACAGAGCGACTCACAGTGGGGATGATCATACCAGAGGGATGATGTAAGATGTTCACCTCTCCAGGACACTTCCTATCGTCTTTAGGATAACTCCAAAACCGAGGAAGGGAAGGAAGGGAAAGGAACAAAATCCATGGTGAAAAGACAGCACAGCCCTCTGGAAACACCCACGTTTAAGTAATAAACTGGTGCACTTAATGATAGTCTTTAAACCTGCATGCAGAGAGATGTGAAGAGGTGCAATGCAGTTTTAGCACAGAATGATGTGGATGCGGGTCATAGGTGGTAACAGTTCAGTGTAATCGTGGCTCAGAGTTGGAAATGGTACAATATACGGTGGGTATAGAAAAGAATTACCTGTACTACAAAGGCTGTAGTTTACCTAGTCCAGTGCCCGTGTGGGTTGCAGT
The DNA here is from genome assembly GCA_018402905.1 of Glandirana rugosa. NCBI lineage: Eukaryota > Metazoa > Chordata > Amphibia > Anura > Ranidae > Glandirana > Glandirana rugosa. Next base: position 469,571 of record BLSH010235833.1, on the reverse strand, counting down.
ATGTGGGCTGGACTAAGCGGCCTTTGCAAGTACGGCTTAACGAGCACATTACAAACATACTCACGGATTTTAAGAATCACTCCTTGTCAAGACATTGTCGAGATTGTCATAATAGAGATCCCTCCAAGATCTTTTTTTTGGGGATTGATCAATTTAGACCCCATTGGGGGATGGGTCTCTGATTAGAGGTATCTCCAAACTCTTACATTCCATATGGGCTGAATGTTGACACTGATGTGAACGCCTTTATAGATAATTCATAACTTGTGTATCTTAATTCTGATAAGTTTTATTACATTGAGGGTTGATATGGTTCATGTGGCCTTGGGCCCATCCCTTTAATTAATGTTGTTATTGGTTGATAGGTGGCCTGATTTTGTGAACTGGGTGTGGAACGTGAGTGACCGAGTTTTTAAAATCATTCATGCAGCCTCCTTTTTTGTAATTTTTTGCATCTTCCTCCTCTATATTTATGTAATTTCCATATTTTTAATATAAACTTTTTTCCCATTTTTGTTTAATTTTAATTTTATTTATTTTTATTTTTATTGATTTTTATTTTTATTTTTTTCATTTTATTTTATTTTTCTATTATTATTTTATTATTTTATTTTTCTATTTTTTTATTTTTTTTTTACATTTTTTTCTATCATTTTTTCTATTTTTTTTTTATTTCATTTTTATTTTATACTTATTCATTATTTTGGATACATGGTTAAGTGTTAGTATCCAAGTGAGCGTTCTGAGGTGTTTCTAGTAACTTCAGCTCACTATTTTTGATAGTCCCGAGATCAACATTCTGGGGCAAGGAAATTATCTCCATGAGCTATGATGGCCGTTTATGCCTCAGATTTAGGGGCGGAGAGTTTTCATCTCTCCCGTGATTGACATTCCGGTTTAAGGGATTTACTTCCATTAGGTAAGATGGCCGCTCACGCCTCAGACTCAGGGGCGGCCACTGCAAATAAATTTGGTGACTCAGCGGCGTGCCCTATCCCCAGATGACGTCAGTTTTGATGAAACGTATGTCGGGTCGGGAGGGCGCTGATGTCACCATCGTGTTTTGAAAGAGCCGGCTTTTACTCTGCTTACATGCTGACATTTGCTTTTATCTATGTGAGTACCCTGTTTTTATATACAATTAAATTTTGTATACAGTACTTCACTATTGGAGTTCTTCTTTTTTCTGTCAGTGTTTTGTGGCTACATTTGTCCGACGGAACGAGGAACATATGTGAAGGCAGCTTCTAGTTTCTGATAGTGAATGCACCTTCGTTACTGTGTGAACGTATGAACACCTTCGTTACTGTGTGAACGTATGAACACCTTCGTTACTGTGTGAATGTATGAACAGCGATCCTGACAGTACAATCCCATGCTTGGCTTCCAGCTGGGTCTGGTAAGCCCCCTTATTATCTGGTGGTGGATACACACAAGTTGGAAGTGCACTGGGTGTCTTGTCAACAGTTACCCTAACTCTTTAGGACATAACTTTTATATGGACTTATATTACGGTGTCTTACTTATATTCATCATTAGCGCAGCTTGATATATTTCTATTTGTCTTTGGTTTTTTAGCTGCTGCTTGTATTGGACCTTAGCGCAGTTTATCTTTTGTCTAATAGAAAAGAATCACCCCCCCCCTTTGAAATGATCACATTTTGTTACTTTGCAGCCTGAAATGAAGACAGACACTGTTTTTGTTTTATCCAGCTGTTTTTACTCAGTGCGACTTATAACATCCAAGTGAAAGATATAACACCAACATGTCAGAAAAAAAAAAAAAAAAGTAAAAAGCAGAGTTGAAAAAAGGATTACGCCCTCCTAAAAATTACGTAAACTCAATCAGGTGTAGCTAATCACCTTCTCAATGACACACAAAGCCATTTGTCTTTCTAATCAGCTGTGGTCATTTTGATTAGCTCAGCGTGAAAAGAGCTTTCCTTGAGCATTTCAGTCCCTGATAGTGCAACTAAAGCAAACAATCAACTATTGGTGGCAAGGCACTCTCAAAAGATCTCTGGGATAAAGGTGTGGACAGGCACTATTCAGGAGAATTTTTTTTAAAGGCTTTATCAATGCCTAGAAGCACAGTGACGTCTATTATTAAGAAGTGGAAGGTATTTGGCACAACACAGACCCTCCCTGGATCAGGATGGCGCTCCAAACTGGATGAGCCAGGAGGAAACTAGTCAAGAGGCCTACAGCAACTCTGAAGCAGTTGCAGAATTTATGACAAAGAGTGGTCATTGTGTGCATTTGACAACAATATCACAAATTCTTTCCAAAGTGGCTTGTATGGGAGGTTTGCAAGAAAAAAGCCACTCTTCATGAAAGGTCACATGCAGTCACGACTGAGCTTTGGAAAAAGGTGCTATGGTCAGATGAAACTAAAATGTAATTATTTGGCCTCAATACCAAACATAATGTCTGGCAGAAATCCAATACATCTCACCACCCAAATAACATCATTCCTATAGTGAAGCATTGAAGGCATTATTTAATGAAATATAGATTACAGGGCCAATAAGTAGTGGATGTGTATGGATTATTTTTGAAAAATCGGGATATAATTTAGTGCCATTTTAAATGTGAAGAAAACATTTGGATATGTAAGTTTTGATCCTGACACATTAACCAATCAAGAAATCGACCTCAAGTTTGTAGGAAGGTAGTGGTTAATGCCACCCCAGCCAGGAGGGAAAGAGTTACCTTATTTCCTGAGTCTCTGCTTTGAGGTGCTTCCGCTGGGCTGTTACCCTCTGCCTGTGCATATAAATTCAGGAGGAAAGCTCTGCTTAAGGGTCTAGGTCAGCCACGTGGGAAGAAGAAAGGCTGACAGTTGAAGATGTAGCCCTGCTCGGCTTTCCTTCAGCTATCTTCTTGTCCAGCTGTCATCACTGGGGATCGCCAGCAGAGAGGAGCCTGCCAACATGCCTGGGGTTGCCGAGCCCTGTAGTCCCACAACACACAGCCTGCTGCATGGGAAGGAAAGACACAGACAGACAGCAAGGTGTGGGAAAGTGCTTATGTCCTGATTCCAGCAAAACTTCTACAAACCTGTGTCCTGGAGCCTTCTACATGTCATGTGCAGGTATGCTGGGGCAGCCATAAGCCTGTAGTTAGGGATTAGGAATGTTAGGAAAAGACTGCCCAAATTGTTGACTGTTGTCTTGTGATTATCATCATGCTCAAGTAAAGCTTTTGAAACTTTGCCTTTGTCTGGTCTGAAGTTGCTAAGGGGTGTAGTGCAAGTAACCAGCACTTACAGTCTCAGGACACTAGCACGTTGGGGTATGAAGACATCAGTACAAAAACTTGATACAAAAAGTTTACAATGTGAAGATATAGTGGTTACCAAGGGTAGCAAAGGTTTGGCAAGCAGCCTGTTGCTAAGCATGTTTGTGTGGCAGGTGAGATAGCCTCTTGCAGAGAGGGAGATGTTGGCAGCACTCCTAATGCAGCAATGCATCTCCCATAGCAACGGGAGCAGATCTGCACAGCCGGGGCCCTCAGCCTGTGCACAGGTACAGAAGAGGAAGAGTTAATTAAGTCTATGCATCCAGTGAATTTGTTCAAGTGACTCTGTTCTAGGTGCCCAGTGTAGCACTCCCACTCCCCTCCTCCTGCCTCCATAAGCTTTGCTTCCAAATATTATTTCTAAAACATTCTGAAAATGTGCTACTCAGAACCAATAGCAGGCTAACCCTCTTCCTGTCTGACATTCAGGACCACTTTAATACTTAAGTGGGCAGTTACCTTACATCTCATCCTATAGCTTAAATCCCTTGTAATTTTATATAGTTGTATAGCTCTCTTTTTCTCTCTGCATTGCTATGTACTGGGCGGGAGTTCAGGAAAAGCATTCATGTTGTTCATGCTTTAAAACAGCTAAATAAGGCTTCATTTAGATGGGCATTGGCCCCTGTTCAGCGTGCAGACTGTGTTTATTGTTGCGCCCGCATCCACCTTGGGCTGAAGGTAGGTAGCCTATGGAGGGGGATACAGCGGCTACATGGGCACAGCCTAACACAGGGGCTTGCCACAATTTAACTTCCTTGTGCTCCTACATATATATATATATATATATATATATACACATTGTGTTACACATTATGTGTAAATGATGTTAGAAATTCTGTATAGAACAGAGGGTGCACAGTCTACATGGGCTTTACTGCTTAGCTGCAAACAGGAAACAGGAACTTTATTCAGGAAGACATAGAGTACAGTATAGTCATAGCTGCATCTAAAAACTTATAAACACTGCCATCCACTGGCTGATGTAGTTGTTGCACAAAATACATGGACAATGTATTGCAAGACCCCCACTCAACAACTACTCCTTAGATTAGTCCCATTTCGGATCTCAGTTCTATAAATCTGTTTCTTGTAAGTGATTTTGTCAAAACATCTGCAATCTTCATCAGCAGCTCTGATCCACTTTTGTTTCTCATGAGTTGGAAGTCTTTGCATCTCATCCCATGAATTTGGCTCTGGTTTTAATGCTATGCAAGTAACATAGGACAGAGGTTTGGCTGGGATGCCTTTCTTGCTTCTGGTGGATTTTCTGATTGAACCCTCTTGTGGCCTGTTTTTTTCTTTTACAGCATTTGGATTGTCTGTGTTAACTTCTATTTCTTTGTCACTTTGTTGTTTATCTTCATGTGACACTGATGTGTAATTTGTGTTAGTTTTAGTGTTGAGCGAACCCGGACTATAACGTTCGGGTCCGTACCGAACTTTCGGGTGTCCGTGGCACGGACCCGGACCCGGACATTTCAAAAATCGTTCGGGTTCGGTCCGGGGTTCTGCTATTTTACTCCACGTGTTGAGAAGCTGCAGGGCAGCCAATCAACAAGTGTTTCACTGGTTTGCCCTTAGAAGCCATCACAGCCATGCCTACTAATGGCATGGCTGTGATTGGCCAGTGCATCATGTGACCCAGCCTCTTTATAAGCTGGAGTCACAGTGCTGCAGTCACATGCTCCTTGGGTTAGTGTAGGGAAAGGTAGCTGACTGCGTGAGGGACAGATTTGAGACATTTTAAGACCTGATCCTGCATCCTGAGATAGATTACTTTACTACTGCTGTCTGTGCTGTTGCTCTGAGGACAGATAGCAGAAATTAGAGATTTCA
>BLSH010235833.1:447811-459838 GCA_018402905.1 Glandirana rugosa | reverse complement strand
CGGACTACCTTGGAACGACGCTCACGACCGGGACCGGGTGGAGGCACCTTTTACAGTTCCTTTTCTTTACCGACTACCAAGATTTATGGCAAATAACTTATGTGCTACCAGTGTGACCCCTGGGGTTGTGTGTCAGAACATCTGCGCAAAGTGTGTAAGTGTAACACGAAATAGTAATGTTTCTTGGTAGTATACACGTCGGTAAAGAAAAGGAACTGTCTTTGTTCCATTGGTAGTCATCTTCAAGTTTTCAAGTACTTGATTGTGTTTGATTGATCTCAACTCGCTTGTGGACCTGCAAGCCCAAGACGACCAGGCAGGCCGTGCGATCGTTCGGGTTCCGTCCGGACCCGGACCCGGACCCGGACTTTGTCCCGAAGTTCGGACGGACCAGCAGAACCCGAACGTCCAGGTGTTCGCTCAACTCTAGTTAGTTTGTGTTAGTTCATGAACTTTTGAACTTCTACTGATGGTTACCTTGTTTCTGTCAAGGAAAAGAAATGGCTGCACATATGATGGTTCTTTGTAATGATAAAGCACAATGTGAATGTGTGAAACGCGTCTACAAGACTGTGTGTTGGGGTCCCCAGTGTGACCATCGTGTATTCAATAAACGGTATTTAGAACCATCAGCCATTTCTTTTCCTTGACATTTTCCACGGAGGTGGGCCAGGGCCAGCACTCGCAGCAAGGTTCCATCAGGCTTATCTTATACACCTGGAGCAGAGAGTCCTTTCTTCTTTGATTTTACCTTGTTTCTGTCTTGGTGTAGAATTCTGTATCCCTTTTGAGATTCACTGTACCCTACAAGTACACCTTGCTTTGCGCAAGCATCCCATTTTTGTATGCTTTTTTTGGAGATGTGCACATAGGCTTTGCTTCCAAAAATGTTTAGATGGTTTAAATGTGGGGCTTTTCCATTCCACGGTTCATATGGAGTTTTCTCAGTTGATTTTCCTGGTAGTCGATTTTGGAGATAGCATGCAGTCATAATTGCCTCCCCCAGTATGTAGTTGGCATATCTACATCAAACAGCATAATTCTTCCACTCTCACATGGTATGGTTCATTCTTTCTGTAACCCCATTTTTTTCTGGGCTGTATGGTACAGTAGTTTGAAATATTATGCCATGCTGAGAATTGTCTGTGTGTTATCACCTGTATATTCAGTTCCATTTTCTGTGCGCAATGCACTCAGCATTTTGCCGAATTTGTTGCTTACTTGAGCCAAATACTTTTCAAGTTTCTCTGGTACTTCACTTTTGTTGTGTAAGAGATATAGACAGAGGCGTAACTAGAACCTTCAGGGCCCCGGTGCAAGAAATTACGAAGGGCCCCCCTGATCCCTGGCCAGGGCCCTTCCCTCTTATCGCTGATCCTGGGGCCCTTTACTCCCATCACGTGTCCCTTTTATTAAGGTCCTGCAGTGGCACCCTTTCACAAGTTCTGCAGCGGGCCCCCTTACTGCCATCTTTGGGCCCCCCATGGTGGTGAAATGCCAGGGCCTGGTCACAATTGCAACCTTTCCATCACTGGTGTCAGTAGTTTTTAATTTAATTTTAATTCTATTATTTTTTTACCATTTCGTTTTATTTCTTTTACAATTTTATTTTTATTATTTTTTACAGTTTTTTTAGGAGCCCTGTTTTTAGGAGCCTCCCATTCATTCAGAAATGGAAGTATAGTAAAAAGTTTACTATGCTTCAGTTATGAATGAACCAATTGGTACCAATCGCTGACTCTGTCCATTCAGAAAAGAAAGGAGCCGGTAAATGACAAATTTACTGACCCATTCCCATCTTGCCATCATGACACATCTTCTACAGCAGCTGGCAGGAGAGAGGAGGGGAGAGGACAGCAGCTCTGTGGGGGGACCATGGACCCTGGGAACAGCAAAAGACAAGTAAACTGGATAGGAGGAACGGCGGGGGAAGCATATAGAGGAACCAATCTCCTCCATTAGGAGGAAAATGGAGGAGATTGGTTCCTCTAAATGCTGCTCCCGCCATCCCTTGTATCCAGGTGTACAGGGGAGGCATATGGGCCCCCTGGAGCATAGGGCCCGGTTGCAATCGCAATACCTGCAACCCCTATCATTACGGCCCTGGATATAGGGGTTTATTTACTAAAGCTGGAGAGTGCAAATTCAGTCTCACTTCTGCAGAGAAACCAATCAGCTTCTAACTTCAGCTTGTTTAATCAAAGCAGTTGTAAAGGCAGAATTTTTTTTTTTTTATCTTAATGCATTCTATGCATTAAGATAAAAAACCTTCTGTGTGTAGCAGCCCCCCCCCCCCCAGCACCCCCTAATTACTTACCTGAGCCCCATCTCTCTCCAGCGATGTCCACGAATGTCTAAGCCATCTGGGACACTCCTCCTGATTGGCCAAGACACAACAGCGGCGCCATTGGCTCCCATGGCTGTCAACAGGCATGTACTGGCCATCAAGCCTACCGGGAGTTTCCCAGTGGGCTGATGGCTCAGTAGGCCGATTTCAATGACAGCCTGTCAATGTAATGGCTGCATGGCTTGCGCAGCCATTAATTTGAGCACTGCTGTGCTGCCTATAAGGGAAATAAAATAAAGGCTAATGACCAGTGAAGGGAGGGCTTGGGTGGCCATTGGGGTTGGCTGGCTGGCCGAGGGGGGGTGGGTTCGTCCGGCCAGCCGGTATGGGAGAGACCTGTTATCTGCACTGCCCATCACCTCATTTCATAGTACGCAACCCGGCACAGCCTCAGTGCCGCTGCATTGCTGAAAGGCAGCCAATGGCTGTGCAGCAATGCCAGTTTCTGAAATTCCAGGTTGTAGCAATGTTCCTGCATTACGTTAGCCCTCCCACTGTTTTTTTGCGCAATTGCATATAGTTTATATACTGCTTTGTGCATATTTGCAAAATTAAAGTGGGCCGGTCTGGATGAAGTCCAGGGCCAAATTGTTGTCCCAGTCCAGCCCTGGCCGTCAATAAAAGTCAGTCAGCCAATCAGGGGAGAGAGGGGGTGGGGGCAGGTCAGGGCTGCATGTCTGAATGGATACACGGAGCTCTGACTCGGGTCGGATGCCCCCATACGAAGCTGCTGGCTGTGGGGGCACTCGACAGGAGGGAGGGGCCAGGAGCAGCAAAGAGAGACCAGTGAAAAGGAGGATACAGGCTGCTCCATGCAAAATCAACTGCACAGGAGGTAAGTATAACATGTTTGTTATTATTATTGTTTTACAATTTTACAATTACTTTAAGCTTTGTCAATAAAACCTGGAAGATGATTGATTTTGCACTCTCCAGCTTTAGCAATTAAACCCCATAGTGTAGTATACCTGGAGTAATCATCTAAAAAAGTGAGAAAATACCTATTCTTTCCTGGAGTCAATTTTTCCATTGGCCCGAAAAGATCTGAATGAATTAAGTCTAAAGGTTTCTTAGCTCTGCTGTTACTCTGCTTTGGAAAAGCTTTTCTTGTCATTTTTATATAGCTGGTGTATTTCATTGTTTCATCATAAGGACTCATTTTTATTCCACGTGCATAGTCATTGTCAGTTATTTTCTTTATTATGTCAGGACTTCTGTGTCCAAGTCATCTGTGCCATGTGTGAATGCAGTTTGAATGTTTTTCCTCCTTGGCAGTATTAACCACCTCAATGCAGTTCAGCTTATACAGTTCATCTGTAATTTTAGCCTTTGCAAGTAAGATATCCCCTTTTGTGATGGCACAACTGTCATCTTGGCAGGTCACTACATTGCCTTGTTTTGTGAGCTTCTTCATTGACAAAAGATTTGTTTCAAGAGCAGGGAGATAAAGAGCATTATTCCCAGGTTTCTTTCTGGTGACACCCTGGGAAATAGGATAGTAAAGAAAACTGTCTCCCCTTCCTTCTGATTCCATTATCTGCTGATTAGCTGTGGTGATTTTTTTCTGTTTTACTCTTGTAGCGCCCCCCCCCCCCCGGTAAGTGGGAGCTAGTGTGATTAGATTTTTGATAGGTGAGGAAAATTTAGTCAGGCCTGACTGGTGTGCAGGCCTGATTGTTTTTGTTTCTGGGCAGGGAGTGGCTCAGGTTGGATTGAGTGATTCATGGATGAGGTCACCAGGACCTCCCACTTCTTTCTAGAAACTGGTGGAAGATTTCATCGTTCCTTGCCAGAGCAGACCCTTATTGACATGGGGGGTCCGGTTGGAGCCATGCGGGGGGCTCGCATTGGGGGTGATTGACGGTGAGGAGTGGCTGTGCCTAATCTGCCCGGACTGCCAAATTCCGACCGCGGGGGGGTCACTGCCTGGACTCAGTGCGGCCATTGTGACAAACCGCTCACCTGGTTGGTTTCCGCACAGCAGGGGCCACGGTACTACAGCATAGGCCTGCCAACAGGGAGATGTGATCCGCTGCCGTGGAAGCCTTGAAGGGCCGGGTCGGACCTGGTGTCACCACCCAAAGGTGGGAACGAGTCATGGCCTAGCGACTCCCCAGTGAAAATGGAGGACAAGGGAAAAGAGGAGGCTGTCATGGCCTGTGCCCTGGCCTGGGAACCTGGGTACCTTAAGTACTGCCATGCGAGAGGCCGGGGTCCCTGAAATGCCGGCCATAACTTACCCCATTGCCATCCCAGCGGGGCTGGAACAAACAGCAGAAGGAAGTGAGTTCCTGGAGGAGCTAGCTGGGGATGTTGGGGTAAGAGCCATAGACTGGGGGTCACCCAGACTGATTGCAGAATTTGGCTCCCTGGATCACCTAGTGGAGTGGTCATCTCCCAGTTAAGGATCAGAGGAAGAGTGGGTGGGAGGGGTTCACACACCTATGATGCCCTCTCTGAGGAGGATGAATCTGGGCCCTCACCACAGCCAAGTACTGCATCAGGAATCCCCAGTCTCAGCAGCCATCTCTTTTATAATAGGCCCTCCACTACCCAGACCAGAGCAACAACCTATCACCAGCAGGTGGTCAAGTCACATTCTAGTTCGGCCAGGGAGAGGGAAGGTGAAGAGTCTGCCTAGCCTCTCCCGGTACCAGCGAGAAGTCCAGCGTAAAGTTGCTCTGGAGTGGGGCTTAGATTACTCTTATGTTCCACCCCAGGTCATGGATATCGTGGAAAGCTCAAGGGAGGAGTGGGAGAACGATATGACCTGGGAATACCTCCATGTACCAAAGTTCTTGCAGGGACTGGAGAGCAGCCAGTGGGAGAGATTCCTGGAGTTGAAAATGAATGTAGTCTGTGCCGAATAATCTGAAAAGACTGCATTGGTGATTATCAGAGCAGGAAAGCCCACAAGGAGCTTCTCTATTTCTGTTCGGGGGAAGAGGACAGTCAGAGGAGATTGCCTGACCCTCACTATTACGTTTAAGAGTCTGTGATGTAGTACAGCCAAAGTAAGCACACTCCATGGACTGCTGGAGGAGTAGCGGAGTCTGTATATTTTTCCTCTGAACTGCAGAACAAGCCAGCCTGCCACCCTGTGCCCAGTGGGAGGGACTATTTCACAGGAGAGACACTGGGGTGAGGTTTGTTCCTGTTCTTCACCACTTTGAGGACCTGTTGCCTGGGGAGGGGCCCTCCCATCAAAACTCTAAAAAAAAGAAGAATTGTGTTTCTTGATCTTTGTGTTGTTTATTGAGAGGCCTGTAACACCCTCTCAATGGACCTGTTTAGTTAAAGTAGTTGTAGTTAGGTTCTTCTCTCTTCACTTAGGGATGGAGCGGCTGCTCTTCCCCATCCGTTGTGAGTCAAGAAAGCCTTCCTACAGTCATGCGGGTGGAGTGCTTTTCTTTTGTGAGAAGTGCTCTGGCTCAGGAATATATAAATTGTGTATGTAGCTAGCTGCAGGGACCTGTAGTTAGGGATGTGTAATATATTGTACAGTGTGAATAATGTATAGAGATTTACAAACAAAAGTGCTGCACTACTATGAACCATAAATCCTAATAAAAAATATCTGCAAAAGAAAAGTTCATTGGTCATAAAGTGCGAAGTGCCAATATACAACAATCAATATTTAAAATATCCCGCACTGTGAATAGCATGATAAATATAGTGCGAATGTTAAATGTTGCAAAAAAGTATAATATTGCAAAAAAGTATTAAAAAAAATATATAAAACAAAGTCCCAGTAAGTGATAACTTCTGATCGTCTGTGCAAACAATTTTTCAAACCAAAGTGCATGTGCTCAAAATTCCACCACGTATTTCGTAAGTTTCGTATACTGCTCTCCTTATCCCATATAATAAATAGCATTCATCCCCACCATGGGATATGAAACGACCATCAAGATTCCACACTGACAATCGACTCCTTTCCAGCTGTGAACTTTTCGAGATGGTCTCTCTTGAAAGCCTTAATTAGTTCCTCCACATGAAAGTTAGTTTCTGGTTCCCAAGAGCTTTCCTCGGGGCCGTATCCCTTTCATTTGGCTAGACGCTGGATGCTGCTACCTCTCCTCCTGCAATCCAGGATGGATTCTACCTCAAATTCCTCCATCCAACCAGTACTGGTGTGGGTGGACCTGTTTTCCGGACCGCAAAGGGATCAGCAGTCTTAGGTTTTAACAGGGACATGGAAGATGGTATGGATGCGAAATGACTCCAGTTCATATGCCACCTCATTAATTTTCCTCTTGATTTTCCTCTTGACGGGGAAAGGCCCCAAGAATCTTGGACCAAGTTTCTTGGATGGGCATGCCAGTCTCAAATTGACAGCCATACTTGACAGCCCGGTTCCAAATTTAACTCGCCACGTCTCTTCTTGTCATAAGCTTCCTTGTTAGCAACCTGTGTTCGTGCCATTGTTTCCTGTAAAAGTTTATTATTGGAGGTTAAGAAATCCAATAAGTCAGCCACAGCTGGCACCAAACTCTCAGGACAGGTGTTGGGCAAGAAAGCAGGGTGGAATCCATAATTGGCAAAGAATGGTGACTGTTGAGTGGCAGAGTAGACAGAGTTATTGTATACAAACTCAGCCAGCAGTAGGAGTGTAACCCAGTCATCCTGGGTGAAAAAAGAAAAACAACACAGGTACTGCTCCAGCGTTTGTACGTTCCGTCTGGCCGTTCATCTGGGGATGATAGGCAGAGGACAAGGACAGCCCAATCCTCAGGGACCTGCACAGGGATCTCCAGAATTTGGAAGTAAATTGTACTCTGCGGTCGGACACCACATCTGCCGGTATCCCGTGGAGCCTAACAATCTCCTTAATGAACATCTTGGCAGTCTCTGTGGCAGAAGGTGTGCCCTTCATGGGCAGGAATTGGGCCATCTTGGTGAACTTGTCCACCACCACGAAGATGGTGGAGAAGCCTTCATAAGGGGGTAAATCCACGATAAAGTCCATGGATATGTGACTCCAAGACCTCTCCAGGATAGGCAGTTGTTTAAGGAGGCCCCAAGACTGAGTTTTGCTCCCCTTACACCGGCTGCAGGTGGTGCACGATTCCACATAACGTTTCCAGTCCCTTCCTACTTGAGGCCACCAGAACGAACGCTGTAACAACGCGGATGTCTTGCGTACCCCGAAGTGCCCAGCGAGCTGGTGGTTGTGGCAGAGGTCTAGGACTGAGATTCGTAAGTTCTCTGGCACGAAGATCCTGTAATTGTGCCAGAGCAACCCTTCTTTGAGCTGTAGAGGGGTTCTGGGAAGGAGGTTTGCCCCCATATAAGCTTGTCGAATCTGTGACAGCACATCCTTTTGCAACGGGAAACTTCCGGAAGGCAGGATGGTATCGGGGGTTCTGGGTGCATTGAACATGCGCGAAGGGGAGTCCAGCTTGGTGTTCTTCAACCCGGGTCTGTAAGTGATGTGGAAGGTGAATTGGGTGAAGAACAGTGCCCACCTGGCTTGTCGTGGTTTCAGCCTTTTTGCAATCCTCAAATATTCAAGGTTCTTGTGGTCCGTGTAAATGAGGATTGGATGAGCTGCTCTTTCTAACAGGTACCGCCATTCCTCTAATACCGATTTAATGGTCAAAAGTTCACAGTCTCCCACATCGTCGTTTTCTTGGCAGGTGATAGTTTGTGAGAAAAGAATGCTACAGCGCTCTGGTACCTTGTCTTTGAGATAGGATTGCCCTGACCACTAACTCAGATGCATCGACTTCCAGAACGTAAGGGAGAGCAGGATCCGGGTGTTTTAGAATAGGTGCGGAAGTGAACAGTTCCTTGAGCTTTTCAAAAGCCGTTTGTGCCTCAGGAGACCAGTGGAACGGGGTACCCTGTTTGGTTCATTGGGTGATGGGTGAGATTATGGAGGAGAAGCCTCGAATAAACTTCCTATAAAAGTTTGCGAATCCAACGAAGCGCTGGATTCCCTTTTTATCAGCCCGAGCTGGCCAGTCCAAGATGGCAGAATCTTTTTGGGGGTCCATCTTGACACCTCCAACAGAAATGATGAATCCAAGAGATTGTATGGTCCGCTGCTCAAACTCGCACTTTTCGGGCTTGGCATAAAGACCGTGCTGGCGAAAGGCGACCCAGTACCCTTTTTACATGGTTGCGATTAAGTTCAAGGGAAGGAGAAAAGATCAGGATATCATCCAGGTAAGCAATGACAAAGGGGTTGAGGAAGTCCCTGAAGATATCATTTTAAAGTGCTGGAACGTGGCAGGAGGGTTGCATAGACCGAACAACATTACTAAGTACTCGTAATGACCGAAGCGGGTACGGAAGGCTGCCTTCCATTCATTGCCTTCCCTGATCCGTACCAGAATATAAGCTCCCCGGAGGTCCAATTTGGTGAAGATGGTGGCCGTCCCCAGGCGTTGAAATAACTCCGGTACTAGAGGAAGAGGGTAACGGTTCTTAACTGTAACTTTATTGAGTTCCCGGTAGTCTTTGCATGGGCGCAGCATATGATCCTTCTTTTCCACAAAAAAGATACCCGCCCCAGCTGGTAAGGTGGACAGACAGATGAACCCCTTGCTGAGGTTCTCATCAATGTACGATCTGAGGGTGCTGAGTTCAAGTTCCGTAAGCGAAAAAATCCTTCCGAAAGGGATTTCAGCACCGGGAAGAAGCTCGATGGGGCAGTCGAACGGCCTGTGGGGAGGAAGGACCTTGGCCCCCTTCTTACTAAAAACGTCCAGGAAAGACACTGTCCATGGTAGACACTGGGGACTGCCTGGTGGTCATCAGGCTCTGGGTCAAGGTCCATGCATAATAGGGAAGGATCCACTCCGGGAGTCCTGGGGAGACAGTGCTTGTGGCAGTACTGTGATTGGAACTGGATGTTCCCTGTAATCCAGTGGATGGTGGGATTATGGGCCTGGAGCCAGGGTAGGCCAAGGATGTCAGGGAAGAGGGGAGAGGTGATAGTGTCAAGATTGTGGAGCTCTTGGTGACCTCCGACCATGGTCAAAGGAGTGGTCTCTTGTGTGACCAGACCAGATTTTATAGTCGTTCCATCAGCCAGGTGCACAGCCATCCTGCGGGATTTGGGTCATAGAGGGATCCCATGTTGTGCAGCAAAAGATAAGTCCACGAAACAGCTGCAGGCTCCAGAATCGACAATGGCATGGACGGGAATAGTCCTTCCAGGCAGCTGTAGGAGTATGGAGAGGGTGAGATGAGCAGCATTGCTACGCACAGGTTCGGAGGAGACAGCAAGGCACTTACCCAACTTGGCGGGGCAGGCTCACACGAAAAGCCCTGGCTCTCCGCAGTAGAGGCAGAGGCCCAGGCTTCTTCAGTGCTATCTGTCTTCAGGGGTCAGCACCGGGTGCACTACCCCCCGCTGCTTTGGTTCCGACTGCATCAGAGATGGAGAGGTGGGTATGGCAGAACCGACTAGAGAAGCACTTGGAAAGCCGGAGGCGTGAGGTAGCATCCATGTAGGTCAGAAATTCACTACGGCACTCTCCGCTCTGCGCTCTCTGAGGCACCGATCGATCTGAATGGCCAGATCGGGGAGTCTTTCCAGAGAAGATGGCACCCCCACATGGGCCAACTCATCCTTCAGGGAATTGGCTAGGCCTAGCCGAAACTGGTGGCAGAGAGCTGCCTTATTCCAGGCTGTGTCAATGCTCCAACACCTGAACTCCGATGCATTCATATAACTGGGCCATTGCCCGGAACAAAACAGGAAAGGTCAGAGACGTCAGGCGCCCCTTGCTCCAGGAGCCGGTGGGCCCACAACTGGGGCTCGTCTTGCAGCAAGGAGATTACCAGCCCCACCTTCATGACTTCCAGGGAGAAGGTGCAAGGCTGTAGGCTGAAATACTATTCACAGGCACTACGGAACGCCCAGAATTTCCTACGGTCCCCTGAGAATCGTTCAGTCATGGGAAATGTGGGTTCAATGGGGAAAGTGACCATGGAGTCAGTTGCGAGCCGGCTGACCCCCAATGGGGCCAGTGAAGAGAACTCCGGGACACGGGCTTCCAGCCGGGTGTATCCTGCTTGCAGGTTTCGGTGGCTTGAGAGAGACCATCCAAGTGCTGACAGGCACGTAATGGAGAGGGCCCCTGCTCAGACTCGGACATGGCTGTCCGTTTCTGTCACGTATCAGGTGGTGGAGTCTGACTATGCAGTGGGCAACCTCTCTTACGGCCCTGGTTCGGGAACCCCTGGTAGAGTAGACAGGAAGTTCCAGAGCACAGGGGGGCATGAGGGCTGGAAGGAATGCAGATGATGTGAGGATCCTCCAGGACCTCGTGCAAGGCAGAAGATTGGTGATGCAGGCCAGGCTGTTAACAGGCAGGCAGCAGAAGTACAAAGGGATCAGGCAGAAGAGTCATCGTAGGCAAGCTGAGGGTCAGTGCAGGCAGAGTTCAAACAAAGTTGGTAGCAAAGTCACGGAACACACTGGGAACGCTGTAGAATGGACAGCACTGGTTGCAGGGTGCTGTCCGCCTAAATAGGCCGTTTGGCGCCAATGCCGGCACACGCTACGTGCGCCCACCACAGGCCTCCAGGCCCGAGTTCCAGAGACAACAGTCATTTCCTGACATCTGGGATGCCCCGCTCCTGGGCCCAGGAGCATCGTTTTCAATTTTCTCAGCTGGGGACCAGCTGAGGTTTAGGGGGTCAGTGTAGCGGCCCCCGGTAAGTGGGAGCTAGTGTGATTAGATTTTTGGTAGGTGAGGAAAATTTAGTTAGGCCTGACTGGTGTGCAGGCCTGATTGTTTTTGTTCCTGGACAGGGAGTGGCTCGGGTAGAATTGAGTGTTTCGTGGATGAGGTCACCAGAACCTCCAACTTCTTTCTAGAAACTGGTGGAAGGTTTCTGGACAGAGAGCTGGGACGGGGGTGTAGCCAATCTGGATTGGCAGGGGGCAGGCCTCCTTAAATACTCAGGATCAGCCCAATCTGAGAGGAGTGCGGGTGGAAAAGCTGGAATGTAGCTGAGGTTATGGAGGCCTCACCCGGGAGGAAGCCCTCAGTCTGGGGGGTGACCTTAAGGCCTGGGCTCGAGTGCAGCCAGGAGGAGAGGAGAGAGATCCTGGAGCAGCACAAGAGAGCAGTAGAGAATCAGACAGCGCTACTGGAGAAGCTCAGTTGGGAGTCCACTGGGTGGTCGGTGAGTGGCACACACCCTGGGAAGCTGTAGAGGCATGCCGGAGTGGTTTGGGATGAAAGACAATCTGGGAAGGATGCAGAAGTCAGTAAGGGACTGTGGTATCATGGTGGCAGTGGAGAAGGCCGGCTAGCACATCAGTGTACCTATACACTAAGGGACCAACTGTCCTACCTGTAACGGGTGGTTCTGAGGACCTGCGCACAGCAATGCAGGTCTCACCATGTGCTAGTCAGGCTGGAGGAATGGAGAAGGCCTAGTAAACTTCCTTCTGGGCGGGTGGAAAAGCTGGAATGTAGCTGAGGTTATGGAGGCCTCACCCGGGAGGGAGCCCTCAGTCTGGGGGGTGACCTTGAGGCCTGGGCTCGAGTGCAGCCAGGAGGAGAGGAGAGAGATCCTGGAGCAGCACAAGAGAGCAGTAGAGCATCAGACAGCGCTACTGGAGAAGCTCAGTTGGGAGTCCACTGGGTGGTCGGTGAGTGGCACACACCCTGGGAAGCTGTAGAGGCATGCCGGAGTGGTTTGGGATGAAAGAC
>BLSH010235833.1:420291-436408 GCA_018402905.1 Glandirana rugosa | reverse complement strand
CTGGATGACGACGGGTTAAAATGTGACGACACAGAAGACAGTAGAGAATTTTTAAGAACATTATTTTAGAACTGTACATAGGGATCATTTAAATCCGGAATGTAAAGTAAAATTTTCATAGAACGACGATCGATCAAAATGTCACGACATAGGACACCCCAGAGAGTCAAACAGGACCACGACCGGTTAAAATGTGACAACACAATAGATGTCAGAGATGTCCCTCACGTCTTAATAATCCGTTCAACATAAAAACTCCTTATTAAAATAATAACTTGTTGTTGGTACAAGAGTTACTAAGGTTTTTGAGTAATTATAGTTTCGACTTATAAAAACCTTCATCAAATTGATATTAATGAGTTTTTGGAATCATTGAGAACATGGTTGTTGTTCAATAATAAAATTATTCCTCAAAAATACAACTTGCCTAATAATTCTGCACTCCCTGTAGAGACTGTAGATAACACAACAGTGTAAAATTGGCCAGCACCAGGACAAACTGAGAGACCCCACAGGATACAGCACTGTAAAACTAGCTAGCAGCAAGATACTTTTAAAATGAAATGTAAGGCCTAAATTTACTAGGGATACATGTCAAGATTTTATTACAAGAATTTTTAAGAGATGACAGAAGACACAGCAGTGTAAAATTGGGCAGCAGTAGGTCAGCTTTAATCAGGGATAATAGGCCTAAATGGGGAAGGTGCAGTTCTGCTGGGAGAGAAGATGCCTGAAAAGTTAGAGGGGCTTTTAAACTAGGTGCTGGGGGGAGGGTCCAGATATGGAGCTAGCCAGCATTGAGCAAGGTTCAATGGGTAATATTGGGGGCATTAGTGGTAGGGTGTATAGAATACCAAAACTCGAGGTAAGTTGGCAAATTTAAACTGCAGCTTCATAACAACTTACAAGGAAATAGTATGCGACATGACAAAGTAGGCTTGTATGCCAAAGCTAAAAGCCTAGCAAATAAAATGGGAGAACTGGAGTTGCTTATGTAAGAGGAGGATTTTGATTTTGTGGTAATTTCAGAAACTTGGTTTGACAGCTCATATGATTGGCTGGCAACCATTGAGGGGTATTCCCTATATTGTAGAGATAGGGAGGGTAGGAAAGGGGGAGGGGTATGCCTGTATATCAAAAATGATGTGCAAGTGAACGTGAGGGATGACATCACTAATGGAGCTAGGGAGGAGGCAGAATCCTTGTGGGTGGAGTTCCAAAAGGAGGGAAATAATGGGAAAGTAATAGTGGGCATATGCTGCAGGCCCCCTAACCTGAGGAAGGAGAGGGAGGCAGACCTCACTGCTTGAAATGGCGGCAAGGTATGGAATTGTTATTATAATGGGGGTTTTTTATCATCCAGATATCGACTAGACAGAAGGAACCGCTCATTCGTCTAAGGCTCGCCATTTTCAACACACCAACAAGAGATAACGCATTACTAGATCTACTGGTTAGAAACAATAGACATCTGATCGCGGATGTGGAAATACAGGGCAACTTAGGAAACAGCGACCACAGGACAATTAGATTAAAATAAATGACAGAAATAAGAAGCACAAGGGTAATACAAGTACACTGAACTTCAAAAGAGCCAACTTACCTAAACTGTGCTCTTTGCTAGACGATATTAAATGGGATAAAATCCTAGGAACAAAGAACACAAAGGAAAAATGGGAGTGCTTTAAGAGCATACTAATTAACAGTATTGGCAAGTGCATTCCAATGGGAAACACGTTTAAAAGAGCTAAAATGAATCCTGGGTGGCTAAACTCTAATGTAAAAATGCATATAAAAGCAAAAGAAAAGGCTGTTATAAAAATATAAGGCTGAGGGATCATTGTCAGCATTCCAACAATACAAAGAATGCAATAAGGAACGTAAGAGCGCAATCAGGGCAGCTAAAATAGACCACAAAAGGCACACAGTGGAGGAGAGTAAAAAACACCCAAGAAATTCTTTGAATGTATAAACAGTAAGAAAGTGAGGCCAGAACATATTGGCCCCATAAAGGATGATGAAGGGAATTTGGTTACAAAAGGCAAAAATGAATGCAAAGCTTTTAAATGCATTCTTCTCCTCAGTTTTCACAAAGGAAAGGGGGGGATATAGTAACCAAGACTGTAATGCTAATAACATGTCACAGAATGTACCCTCATGGCTAACAGAAGCCAGTATCAGAAATAGATTTGAAAAACTTAACATAAATAAGTCACCAGGACCAGATGGCTTACACCTGAGGGTCCTTAAGGAACTCAGTCAGGTGATAGTTAGAGCATTGTTTCTAATTTTTATGGACAGTTTACTGACTGGAATGGTACCAGCTGATTGGATAAAAGCCTACGTGGTACCAATATTTAAAAAAGGACCAAGATATATCTCTGGAAATTACAGGCCAGTTAGCCTTACATCAATAGTCTGTAAGTTATGGGAGGGGATGATAAGGGACTATATCCAAGATTTTAGTAATGAAAACATTATCATAAAGAATCATTCTTGATAGGCCAATCTGCATCATATGACACAGTTGCCCACAAATGTCTACTTTACAAACCGAGGTCTGTCGGCATGGACCATAGAGTGCCTGGATTGAAAACTGGCTACAGGGGTGGGTCCAAAGGGGTGTGATAAATAGCGAGCACTCAGAATGGTTCAGTGTGGTAAGTGGGGTCCCCCAAAGATCTTTCCTGGGACCAATTCTGTTTAATTTATTCATAAATGATAAAGAAAATGGGATAACATCCCCATCTCAATATTTGCAGATGATACAAAGTTAAGCAGGACAATAACTTCTGAGAGGGATGTGGAAACTTTATAAGAAGGCCTAAGTAAAATAATGGGTTGGGCAACTAATGAGGTTTAATGTTGAAAAATGTAAAGTAATGCATTTTGGTGCTAAAAATACGAGTTACCTGCTAGGGGGAGAACCTCTGGGGGAATCTAGGAAGGAAAAGGGCCTGGGTGTCCTAGTCGATGACAAGCACAACAATGGCATGCGATGCCAAGCTCCCGCAGGCAAAGCCAACAGAATACTGGCGTGCATTAAAAAGTGAATTCACTCCAGAGATAAAACAATAACTCTCCCCCTCTACAAGACTCTGGTCCGGCCGCTTCTTGAGTATGCTGTCACAGTCCTCAAGAAGGATGTGCTGGACCTGGAGAGGGTCCAGAGAAGAGCAGCAAAGCTAATAAAGAGACTAAAGGATCTCAGCTATGGGTAAAGACTACAAGCATTTAACTTATTCTCCCTGGCGAGGAAACGCTTTAGAGGGAGTATGATAGTGGTGTACAAATACCATATTGGTGACCCTAGCATAGGGAAAAAACTTTTCAGTGAAAGGGAATTTAAAAAGACATGTGGTCATTTACTGAAATTGGACAAGAAAGGTTTAACCTTAAACTGCGTAGAGGGTTCTTTAATGTCAGAGCAATAAGGATGTGGAATTCTCTTCCACAAGCAGTGGTATCAGCAGGGAGCGTTTAAAAAACTATGAGATGGGCACCTTAACGATCACAACATACAGGGATATACAATGTACTATTGACATACACACAAGTACACTCACACACTGCCGGAGTAAATGTGTGGTGGGTGGTCCAAAAGTGGTTACAATCTCATATAAGCAGTAACAGCTGTTGATATTAATATTAAAGTCCTTGCTTGGGCACTTTGTGTTATGGGGTGACATCACTCTGCCCCTGTCTTCCACAATCTCCTGCCTGTAAAGCGTCTTGTAACATGCTCCCCCCAAATAAAAGAAATAAGCTTCTGGGTTTATGCCATTGCCCAATAATATTACATTTTTTTTTTTGTTTTTTTAAAGAAAATGCCTTTAAAAACAAATATGCAGCATATCATGATTGCAGTGCGTGTGGACACGGACAAGCTGTAAAAAAGATCAATTGTAGCCAGCAAAAATTAGGAAACGTGCCCTGTGAAAAAACACACGCAGTCTGCCATGATTATATTGCATGTGGACAGGGACAAGCTATTATAGAAGCTGCAGAACACACATTATAAGCTTTAAGATATACAAATTCTTCTCTCCCCAACTGAAAATACCTCTGCAATGCAGAGGGGCCCCTGCCATGTAAACTAGATTTAAACACTGTCTGTCCTAAGAAAGGGTTAAAGATATAGAAGTGTGGCGTCTTTATTATAGGTTAGAGACGGAAAACACTTTTTTAGTGGGGACAGATGGAGTTTAATCTCTTTGCTCGCAGTCTGCCTGAGGCCTGCTCTAATCAAACACCTAGAAATGTAATAAATCTTTTTTTTTGTATAATTATTTTTATGTATGATGTGTGAATGGGAACACATAGTGAAGTTTTCTCATACTGCAAAAGTGGAAATGTTATGTATTTGAGACACCAGTGTCTACACTAATCTGTTACCATGCACTTTATCACCAGAACTCTCTATGCTTTCCCTACCACAGCTAAACATATTTTCAATATGGCTGCTGATGGTTGACTGATCCAAATGCTCCCTCTTTGGCTCTTCCAAGCTTTCTGACCAAAGTGTGAAGGCCAGGAAGTGCAATATTGGTAGTTGGTTGCTATGGCTGTGAAATTGCTCATTAGTTTTCTATGTCATGAATTGCAAATTGATTTGGTTTGCCTCAAACCCATGCGCGACCTTAACCTCGTCCCCAGTTTTTAGACAGTGTCCCAAAGGGTGTGCTCATATCATGTAGACAACCTATCACATGCATTCATTTTTTGTCTCACATGTCTGGGAATAGAAAGCTGTCCAGACTGTGTGAACGACGCTGTGTTAAAACTGAAACATCCTTTCTCACGCACTATAGCCATTAAGCAATGCTATGCAGTATTGTACATAAACCACTATGGTTAAAAAAGCCAATGAAATCCGCAGACTTCTGCTTTTTGACACACAGATCAGACAGCCCATTTCTGTATACCTTTGTCTGAATCAGTGAGACAGTTTTAAAAATATACCCTGTTAGCGGATGACATTTTGATATTATTTCTAGGTATTTGTGGTTTATCTGATAAATTTTAACTGGTTTGGTTCATTTTATTAGAGCAATGATATAGCATATCATCTATTACATAATAAGGCAACCTTCTTATTTTTGCTCATTTTGTGTTAATATGCTATATTTTCACTAACATATAAGCATAAAACAAGCTACACTTTAGTGCAAGTAAAAGGTACCCTGCATACTTTAAAAAGCCATTGCTAATACAGGAATCAGAACATTCAGGGGGGGGATGTATTGTTTTATTTATGGCAGAATTCTGGAGCAGGAAACATGGGTGCCATAATCACTTACCAGCCTTGATCTAGTGCTGGTGCCTCCTCTGTCTCCAGTGACTGCACACACTTCCAGGTATTTTCAGTGGGTGTTGCATTACGTGACCAGAAAAGCTCTATAATGACTCTGTGTTGTCCAAGCTTCTTGTTTGGCATTACCAGTTAGTTGCCAGTCTGCTAATCTCCAGTTCAGTCTGCTATAGCCTAGTGCCCTAGTTTGCTACAGTCCAGTGCACTACAGTCTGGTCTGCTATAGTCCAATCCACTACTGTGTAGTCTGACACAGTCCAGTCCTCTACTGTTTGGTCAGCTACTGGAGCCGATGGGGCACCCCAGAAGAAGAGGATCAGGGCTGCTCTGTGCAAAACCATTGCACAGAACAGGTAAATATAGGCATGTTTGTTACTTTTATTTTTTTAAAAAGCGAGGGTGTACAACCACTTTAAAGCCTCGTACACATGGTGCGATGGTCGTAAGACTGAACGGACCAAATCATATGTTGGATCATGTAACTCACGTACTGACATGCACTAAACGATCATACGACCAAGTCGAACGTAGTGTCGTGTTATGAACGTATAAAGAGAAAGTTCAGGTGCATGTAATTAGCATCCAGCCGTTCCTGATTTCTGAGCATGCGTGTTTTGCACAGTACAACTTGTTGGACCAACTTCTCTGTACACACGGTACAACAGTCGTACAAGTTTTCTAGTTTGCTCATACAACTTCTGTTGTACGACCGTCGTATGTAGGCTGTTCTAGTCACGCATACTAATGGTCGGGTGATCGTACAACAAGCGGTCGTACGACTGTTTTCATACGACTGTTGAACCATGTGTGCGAGGCTTAAGGCATTCACTTTATTTATTCATAGCAAACATTTCTCCTCAATTTGTGAGGGTTTAAACATTTTTCTAATAAAATCTTCAATAAATTCGATCACTTCGGACTTGTTATTTTTGTTGTAGGTTCAATTATATCTTCACTTTTGTTCTCTCCATTTCTCTGACAGCGCTAACTATTGTGAAGTAAATGTAGCAGGGATGGTTGCATTTGCACAATTTTGCACTTCGTACCATATTTATTATAACAATTTGTGCAAAAAATTGGAACAATTTTCACAAATTGTTGCACCAAATGCACCTGTGACATTTAATCACTTAAGGACTGTAAGGATTTCCCACGATTTTTAAAGAAACGGCTGCTGGTAACTGGCTTTTTCCCAGGAAAGGTGATCCGACTTTAATCCCACTCCATTGAATATCATTGAAGTGGGATTAAAGTCGGATGTTTTAACTGATTCAACTTTGGCATGCAACTTGTGCTGTGAGGATCTTTGAAAGGGAACTCCATGCCAAATTAAAAAAAAAATGGCATGGGTTTCCCCTCCAAGAGCATACCAGGCCTATCGGTCTGGTAGGGATTTTATGTGAATCGGCATGGGGTCCCCCCTCCAAAATCCATACCAGACCCTTATCCGAGCACGCAGCCCGGCAGGTCAGGAAAGGGGGTGGGGACGAGCGATCGCCCCCCACCTCCTGAACCATACCAGACTGAAGGGCCTGGTATGCTCTTGGAGGGGGAACCCCATGCTGTTTTTTTTTTTATCTTATTTGGTGTGGAGTTTCCCCACAAGATTCATACCAGACACAAGGTGCCTGGTATTGTCGGGTTCAAAGTCGGATCCCCGCTCACTGAAGTTGGACCGATGTAGGACCATCGTAGGAAACATGTCACAGAGCAAAGTAGGATGAAAGTCAGATAATTGTTGTGTCGGACAAGTGTGAACCTGGCCTCAAAGAGGCACTTCAGTCTTCTATTTCCTCTTCCCCCCCCCCCCCCGCTTCAGGTGCCACAATTATGGCCACCAATTACTTGGTGATTCCCTCTCATTTCCTGTTACATCTCTGGGACAGAAGGTGAAGGGAAATTTCCCCTTAGGTATACAGACAGCAAAAAATTACCTGACAGGGGCTTTAACCCTTTGCTACTCCATCCAAAACTAAAAAATAGCTATGCATGTACTTTGTGTGCGTGTACTTTGAATGAAACACAGTATCATCTACAGTGGGAAATCTGTGTGAGACCTTTGTAAAAATGTCTCAGTTGGCTGCCTAGAAAGCTGTCACATAGACATTGTTAAGAAGAGGCAGTCTGATTTTCAATGTTTTTCAATAGTTTTCAAACAGTTTTATAGAAACAGTTTTTTTCCCCTTTTGAGGTAAATATTTTAAAAGTTGACCATTCTAAGTAGTGTTAAATGGTTTATCTCATCCTCTAACTGACACTTTTGCTTTTTGCAGCTTGGTAAAAGACCACTTTGTTAATGCTAGTGACACAATGCATCATATATGTCATTTTTGATTTTCCCTTTAGTACCAATGTAATAAATGTTCTCATTTGTGTTTTTGGATTTATACATGTGGAAAGAATGTAGCCAGCTAAAGGCTTCCCGCAACCAGTCCCTGGAAAGCAGTGGTAGCTGCAAGATAGATTTAAGTTGTGACTGCGAGGTGCACTAAGCAACACAATCTTCTCAATTACATTACTATTTAACACACCAAGATGTGAAAACCCTGGTCCACGTAAATTCAGGTGCTGACTGATGAAATGCCATGTATTCCACAAGGCCTTAAAAGGACTGTTTGCCAGGGGTAAAATGGCTGGGTCTACTAGAATAGTTAGGCCCTGACCCTGTGATCTTTCCTTCACCATCACTAAACATGGGGGCCTGTAAGAGTATAGATAGAGGGATAGTTAGCAGGATGGCAGCTGCAGAGGATGGTTTTGTCAAGCAGCTGCTGTATAATTTCTTGTGGTTTTCCAAGTACACACTTAGAGTAGTATTTTCTGGAAAGTATTTGGTTCTTTTGGTTTGTCCACTTTTACTATTCCAATTTGATTAATTTTGTGTAACTACTCTTCAGTCATATAAAGCGACTATTGTTCTCTTGTGATGTACGGGTTGGTGAAAGGAACCACTGAGCCCTGCAGGAGACACAGGAGATTTTTTTTGTTTCTTTCTGCACCGAAGAAGAGGTCATCAACACAGGCAGTGTATTAAAGCTGAACTCCAGACGAGTTGGAGAAAATTACATCACAAGCTCCATCTCGTCTAATCAGAGAACACTTTGCATTCATTTTAAAAAATGCACAGCATTCTCTGAATGGCAGCCGTGCCAAGCGAATACCCCCTATTTTCAGTGTGTAGCAGGGAAGCCTCTTGGTACAGCATACTGGAGATCACACCTATCACTGTAGTTGCTCAGGTTACGACAGCGGTTTACAGTTCCACAGAGGCTGATCAGGTATCGCATATGCATACTTACATTGTGCCAAGCTGGTCCTATGCAAAATATTTGTATAATCTCTGGAGTTCACCTTTAAGTATTACTAAATTGTTTTAATCTTCAATGAAGGATGGGAATGAAATATACTTGTACAGTTGTGACAACCCCCATTACTAAATGTGATTTGACAGAGGACTTCAACATTAACTGTCAATGTGCTAACATTTTATTACCATCCTGTGTAGAATGTTCTTCCTTGTTTTGCAGCTAGGGATATAATGACATGAAATACAAAAAGTAAAAATATGCTAATTGTAATTAAGTTTTTTAAGTTTAATAAATGAATACATGAGGACTATGGCAGTTATTTGTTTGTTGGGGCAGTCATTTGATGGTCAGCTGTCTTTTGGCATTGCAGCTACTATGCAGTCGACCATGAATCATCCTTTCGTCAGAGTTGTCTGCCTGCTAGTCTTTCATCTGCTTAGAGCACATCTCCAGTAATCTACTGGATAGTCATCCAATGATTGGCTGCCTTAAGGTTTCCCAGTGGTTCGATGATGGTCCGTTAGTCAGCTGTTTATTAGTTCTGGGCAGTCATCCCTGGTTGTTGTCTGTAGCTCTACCAGCCCTTGCAATCTAACTTTAGCAGTCCTCTACCACTCAAAATCCATTTCCATCTTTGTCTGTGTTATGTACAGGTTTCCTATAAAAGAACACCATTAGTTTAAGAGAGGCAGTTAAGTTAAAACTATATTTCCCAACCATATTTCTTTTTACCAATGGTTCTGCAGGCTGTCTCTTTAACTGACCCATAGATATTTGTCTGCCCTCTGATTCAGCAACAAGCATTTGCATTGGAAGACAATGGGAACATTGGAGCTGGAGACATTGGAAAATGACAACTGTATTTCAGGATTCCTCTATCTACGATATATACCATAACCACTGGTTGTGAAATATCTCTTCAAAATATATACTGTATGTCAGAAGGCAGATCAAATGACAATGATGTATTCTTGTGCTACTGTGGCTGCTTGTGCTGTCAGGCAAAACATAACCACAAGTATTCAACAAAAAAGAATTACCGTTTATTAGTGCAAATAGGGTACACAAAGTTCAATGGAGATCTACAGAGAAAACTGTACCTTTAATATAATAACAGTTGACCAAACTTAGTAGAACTAAAGGTGTGAGCCGAAACTCTTAGGGTAACCAATATCAAAACCCCAATCTGTGTTCTCATTTTATGAAACCTTATATGGTTACGACAAACCAATGCACTGCTCTTCATATCACTGGCAGGTATTCTGAAGCATGTTTTGTGAATCAAGTTACCAAAAGTTCTTGCCTTTGTTTTTTGTCAGGATGTCTAAGGCGCTCCCCACACTGGCATATTACCCGAAATGTAATCATTTTTATTTCTCTCAGCACAGGTTTCCTTAGATTAAAGTAAATCTAAGCCTGATGGCTACATGCGCTTTAATATGTTAGTGTCATTTTGAAGGTGGCTTTCAAACTTTTTAAACCTACCTGTGCAATTGCATTTTCACCCTGTTACAAAGGATACAAAAAGAGTACTACAAGCAGTTGTTTTATTACATATTGTGCAAGTATGGTCTACTTTTGTCACTATCAGGAAGCCAGCCCAATGCAATGAAGAAGAAAGTGCATGCAGATGGGAGGTGCAGTAGCACTGAAATGCAAAAAAAGATGAAAATAAGGTGAAAACAACAAAACAGATAATTGTTTATAATACACTATTCTTTAACAATTGAAATGCCTTTGAGTCAGAGTTTACATCTATGTGAATGTAGAAGTGTTTGTGATGAGGTTAAGCTAAATAATTACATTAACATTGGTTGGACTAGATGTACTTGTGTCTTTTTTTCAACCAGACTAACTATGTATTTATGTATAATGCTTTAAAATGTTTTTTATGTATAGTTTTTATGCAATCAAAAACTCAAATAGTGCTGTCAGCCCTGTCCAATCTCTCCCATTGAACTACAGAACACCTCTCCTTGTCTACAGGAACACAAGGGGGGTGTTCTGGAGTCCAGCAGGGGAGAGAACTGGGCACAGCAGGCAACGCTGCTTGGGATTTCAGTACAGCTACTACAGAAAGTTCAGAGTACACTTGATTTATGGCAGTTTTTGTATTTTTCTATGCTTTCTATGCTTGCAGTGTTAGGCAAAACCATTAAAAAAGAGGCTTGTATTGAAGAGATGTACTAAATATATTTTTTATTTATTTTGCAGAGACACTTTTATCCCCAAACATAGTAAAATGGCAATTGTGTCCATAAGCATTATGTGTGCATATCTGTGAGCACTAGACTGTACTATACTCTGGGATGCAAACACATAAGAGTTAGAGGGGGTGGCACCAAACACCAAAATGTAAGAACTATAATAATGTATTTTTTTAATTTAAATTAGTTATATAGTCAGATATTTTACAAACAATAGTTATTTTGACAATCCAATATAAGCTTACTTGAAAATCCTTTTTATATTGTGAGTTCTGCCTATCTGCTGGTCATCTATTTCTACAACTTTCTGGATTCTCTGTATGCTTTGCAACTACTCCTCTGCTGTATACTTTCCGTTTCTAAAAGCCCTTTCACACTGAGCCTCCTGAATGTCAGCGGTAAAACGCTGCTAATTTAACTGCACTTTACCGCTGTTATAGCGGCGCTTTGGCGCCGCTATTCGAGCGGCAGTGCGGCACTTTTAACCTCTAAGCAGGGGTTAAAAGTGACGGAGCGTGGCGCTCCCGGAGCGGTGTACAGCCGCTTCGGAAGCGCTGCCCATTCATTTCAATTGGCAGGAGCGGTGTATACATTCCTCTCACACCGCCCCAAAAATGCTGCTTGCAGGAGATTTTTTCCTCTCCTGCAAGCGCACCGCCCCAGTGGGAAAGCACTCGGGCTTTCACACTGGTGTATATTAGGAGGCAGTTTACAGGCGCTTTGCAGGCGCTATTTTTAGCGCTAAAACGCCTGAAAACTGCCTTCAGTGTGAAAGGGATCTAAGGACTATATATCCCATGATACCTTGCTGCCAGCAAGCAGTGATTCCTGAAACTCCATCTCTCAGCATCTATGTAGTTCTTTCCCAATCATTTTTATTAAGGTTATAAATCATACAAATATAAAATCATACAATACAGTAAAGAAAAGTACTGGTGCATGATAGCGTCAGTGACATATATCATTGATCGTAAAGGTACCGGTATAAAACAATTTTGGGCTGTGAGTATAATTCCTAATAACAAAGAATACATCCTCCAAAGAAGAACTGCATGACCAGGGATTGCCCTCATCTAAGACGAGGGGTCAACCCAGCCATAAATTGATCATGGTAGCTTGTCTTTGTGTTTGCATACACAGCCCTCCAACAGGGACTGGGACCAATGGCGGCCGACTATCAAAAGGTTTAATAAATGGAAAGAAGGGAAAAGGACAAATAAGAAAAGAAGAAAGAGTTAAAGGAAGGAGAAAAGAAACAGTGAGCCTCCCCTATTGCACTAAGAGGCTTTCCCCATCAGGTAGGTGATACAGGGGTCCCAGGTTTTTTCAAATTGGGGCAGCTTATCCTGCAGAATGGCAGAGAGGCAGTCGTTTAACATTATCCAGGACAATTTATTCTTTAAGAGAGCACTTATGTGTAGGGATTTTCTCAGAGGAAGTTTTAAAAAAACTTCAAGATCATTTAAATTAACAGGAAATAATTGAAATACAATGTGAAAATGAATATATGATTTTAGATTTTGACCAAAACACATTATGCTATCTACTAGTTATCTATTAGTTAGACCTAATTTCTAGAAAAATACTTATTCCTTTTACCTGCACCTTAGTCTCAAAGCTTTTTTTAAATCAGAAAATGCCTAATTAAATAAATTGTAAGCATGCAACATGTTGAAAGAAAAATCCATGGAGAGAGAAGACGTGACTAGCGACATACCATAGCAATGACTTGTGAAGTCCCAAAACTTTAGTCTATTGACATGCTGGTTTTGTTGAGGAACATTACTTAAAAAGTAAATACATTATTATCTGAATGAATGAATGTGGGTAGGGTGAACACATGGAAGCAGGTGCCCATGAGTATTTACACACACATTGGTCACCAAATCAATGTTACAATGCCAGCTTTGGTATCTCAGTGTGAATCGTGTTTCTCCACCATGTGTTTCTATTTTCCTTGGTGGATTTTGTTATGCAATATACCAGCAGCTCATCTGTGGCCTAAGTGATTTTAATATGTTGATGGGGTAACTGCTATGTATATTTCCTGTTAATCACTTAGTATACAGTATGCTCTAATAAACAGATCCTTCTATTTATCACATGTATCCTGAATTGCAGAGAACTATAACATATGGTGATACTATATATATTATAATAAGAATATAAATAATGCATTTTGATTTCTTTAGAGAGTAATGTGCATTATAAGTGAAAATATAACTTCTCAACAGCAAAGTGCCATGGAAAAGTATTTAAAATGCCCATCAATCTGGCAAAGTTTGTGTAAACGTTCTTGGTAAATTGGTATTGATAAATTATTGCATAAAACATATTTTACATATTTATATTTACAACCTATAAGCTATAAAGCAGAGGCTGAAGTGAACATAAAAATCGCATTTCTGCAGTGGAAATTGAAATTTAAATTGCGTCGGAGTCAAGGGTTTAGGAATGAGACAAGATGTTCTCCAACAAATGCACAGATGCCATTAACATGACATTGTTACTGTCAAGTTAAATGCTCTAACACAATATTCCTATGTTAGTCTGTAGGGACTCATAACTGGCAAGGGTGTAAGTATATCCTTGCTAGAGTTATAATTTATATTGACTGACATTTAAACATAGAACTGCCATTAGTACACTAGTCCTATGAGAATCTCAACATCCTGTCTTGTTAGGACTCTTTGAAAAGTAGCAGTAGAAATTAATACCCTAATAGAGCTAAATAAAGTTAGAGCAGATGAATCAGAAAGATATAGCACAAGCAAGAATAAAGACTTACATATTGAACGCATGCTTCCTGTATTACCAAGACTGCAAGGAAACAGCACCATCTGCTGAGTTGAATATTGTCATTGTGAAATATTAAAAAAGAACCAAAAAATGTAAATGTTTAAATGTTTGGTTGTTCACATTAGAATATTATGTTTACTATGGATTAGCTGCCTCATCCACAAGAAACAGTTTCTGGACAAGATCACACACCTGGAGACCTACAGTAATATTAAATCCTCAGTTTTTTAAGCACTTTCAGCAGTTGATTGCTTTTACAATAGTTTTTATTGTTATCAGGTTCAGCAACAATTAAATACATATTAACAATATGTGCCGGTACACACAGGGGCGACCTGGTAGGCGACTTGTCACCCTGACAAGTCGTGCTCCATGCAATACAATGGAACCATTCTAATAGGAGTGACTCAAGTCACTCCGACTTAGGAAAAGGTTCCTGTATCTTTTGGGGGTGACTTCAGAGCAGCTTGCATTGACTTCTACAGAAGTCGTTTGCACTGAAACATGAACAGTTCTCTAAAACTCACATTTTAATAAATTGTCAATGTAATATTTGTCATTGTTAATAGCAATTATTCTTGTGTGGAAAGATGTATGTATCACAGTGTCCCAAACAGTTTTTCCTGTCAGGAAGGGCATGCTAGCAGACACGAAGGCTCTTCTGGGCAGCATTCTGTGCATCGGCACAGGCTAATTTATGTTTCTTCACATGCATGGAAGAAATGTGCACGTGATCGTGCGCATCTGTAGCTTGAGTGCGTGCATCTGTTGTTCACACACATACATCTGTTGCTTATGCTCGCATCTGTTGCTCGCATTAGCTCCAAGTGGGCTATTTAACCACTTACCAACCGGAAGGTTTTCCAGCTTTAGGACCAGAGCACCTTTTTCAACTTGGCACTACACCGCTTCAAATGGTAATTTGGTAATCATTTATGATAAACAAATAATATATTCCATGGACTCAACATGCCTCTCAGAAAATAGCTTGAGGTGTCTACTTTCCAAAATGGTGTCATTTGGGGGGGTTTTGAACTGTCGTGGCATTTTGTGCCCAACATCACCCACTTGAACCACCAAGTCTTTTCTGACACTTTTTATTTACATGAAAATATCCTTTTTTTTGCTAGAAAATGACTTTGAACCCCCAAACATTATATATTTTTTTAAAGCAGAGGCCAAACAGATTTAAATAGTGGGTGTTACAATTTTTTTTTTCACAAAGTATTTGCGCAGCGATTTTTCAAACGCAATTTTTGGTGGAAAAAAACTTTGTATAGCACAAAAGTGTTCAGCAAAGCCAATTGAAAGAAGTAAATAGACATTTTTGTACCAGCGTCTGGATTTACGGGCAATTAAGTAGGGCGCCAATAACTGGTCATTGAGGTCCACCCCTCTCATATTAAGGTTATATTGGTGGACAGAGATGGGTTTCTCCACAACACCAGTCGCCCTTCTAATTTGGACAGCCATGTCTGCATGAATGGAGGAAAGAATGAAAACATCCTTTGTATCCTTCCACTTCATCGCAAGCAAATTACCACATCTCAAGCAGGCTCTCTCCCCCCTACTAAGTCGGGAATCTACCAGCCGTTGGGGGAAGCCCCGGCGATTAGGTCGCACGGTGCCACATGCGCCAATTTGGTGATCAAGTAAGTGACTAAAAAGTGGCACGCTTGTGTAGTAATTGTCCACGTACAAATGGTACCCCTTTCCGAATAAGGGTGACACCAAGCTCCACACAATTTTACCAGCACTCCCCATGTAGTCTGGGCATCCTTCCGGCTCTATGTGGCTATCTAGGCCCTCATAAACCATAAAACTACATGTATAGCCTGTGGCCCTGTCACAGAGCTTATACAACTTGACCCCGTATCTGGCACGCTTGTTGGGGACGTACTGTTTGGAAACAAGACGGCCAGCAAATTTAATCCGGGACTCGTCCACGCACACAACTTGGTTGGGAATAAAATGTGCTGCGAACGTCTGGTTGAAGTGGTTTATGAGGGACCGAAATTTGTAGAGCCAGTCAAATTCATGGTCTCCATAAGGAAGATCGAGTCGATTGTCACTGAAGTGCATGAACCGCAGAATCTGCTCGTATCGTGTCCTGGCCATGGAAGCAGAGTAGACATACATGTGATGAATTGAGTCAGTGGACCAATATAACCGCAATTCAGGTATATGATGTATGCCCATGTTGAGGATGAGGCCCAGAAAGGTCTTAAATTCGGAAACCGTAATTGGTTTCCAAGTTCTGGCAAGTGACAAATGGGGATTAGCGGCGATGTATTGACCAGCATATAAATTGCTTTGGTCCACAATAGATCTATAGAGATCTTCGGTGAAATACAGCGAAAAAAAATCAATGGCCCTAAAATCAACTGTATTCACCTGAATTCCGGGTTGGGCAGTGAATGGGGGAAGTACGGTGGCGCTGCATCAGTGGTGGGTTGCCAATCAGGGTTTGCAAGGAAGGGCACTATGGGCTC